>QTSX02007545.1:0-20565 GCA_014839935.2 Entomophthora muscae | reverse complement strand
TTATTGTTTATTTTTTATTTTTTTGTGATTCAAAATCACTAACGCAAAAAACACCATCTTGTATTAAATTTGAGATGTTGTTTTTTGAGATGCTGTTTTCAAAATGGCATGTCCTACCTCTACTGAGTCAGGGTAGATCTGTTGATTGATGCTTTCATGTTTGATGGTCAGTAAGGAGGTTGCCCAGTCTACAGGAGGTTGTTCTTTTGCAGCCAGTCCAGTCCAGTCCCAGTACAATGTCAAACTTAGGAAAGTCAATGACGGGACCTTGGATGATGGAGTGGAGGTTCTCAAGCATGACAGAGAAGGGGGCAGTTTCCTTTGTTACAGCAATGTGGTGTTCATCAGCCAGGACCACATTTTTAATCCGCAAAGTAATAGTGGCCAGCTTGAACTTGTCCACAAAGCTACTGTTGACTAGAGTTCAATCTGCGCCTGAGTCCAGAAGTGCTGACCCTGTGTAACTGTGAAAGCAGAAAGGATAAGACATCAGTTCATTTGGATGTCTGACAATGTTGTAAAGTGCCAGGTCTTATGAGGGTATTTGGATCATTGGGCATTGGTCCACGTCCTTGGGTTGGTACTCATTGTTAGGCAAGTCAGGAATTGTGCAGGGAGAGCTTGGCTCTCTTAGCTCTCCCTGGACTTTTCCCTTGTCTTGGTTATCTTGTGTGGTAGTGATATGGAAATGGGCTTGGTTTGACTGGCTGTTGTTCCTATTCCTGTTTCCATTTGAACCTGTGGGTTTGTGGTTTGCATTGCTGTTGTTGTTCTTATGGGGCGGTTGGTTGGAACGTTCAGCTTGGTGAGAATCTTTGGGCTTCTCTCTCTTTCCCATTTGTGCCTTGTGGAGAGCGTTGGACATTTTTTCTGCTTTCTCTGCCTTGCAATATAGGCTTTTCAAGTTGGTTAATTAGTCCAGGTTTACATGTCTCATTACATGTGACTTGAGCGTGTTGTAGTACATGAAGTGAGTAGCTGGAGTGTCAAAAGCCATATCAGAGGGGGCACATAGTCAGATTTCCTTGTAAGCATAGGTGAGCTCCTTCACTGTGCCAGTCTGGGTCAAGTTCTTCACTTGGCAGATGATCATGAGTGTGGTGTCCTTCAGTACAAATCTTGCCAAGAAGTCTTGCTTGAAGGTGTCCCAATTCTTCTTGGTGTGTTCTTTGTGCCACTTGTTGCACCAGGTACCAGCGTTGTGAGTCAATTGGATGGAGATTTCTACAATTCAAAACTGTTGTGGGCATTCCATTTGGGCCAGCTTGCTTTGTCCAGACTAGATCCATGCTGCGGTGTTATTGTTGTTGGCTCTAGCAAAAGGTTCCAAGGCAGCGCTTTGAAGTCTCTGAGCTACATAGGCGGGCATGGTACTTTTGTCAGTTGCTCAAGGGATGGCAACAGGCATTTGAAAAAAAACCTTGTGCAGACAGGGCATTGAAGGCAGGAAGCATGATCACCATGTTCTGGTACAGGACAAAGCCATCAGGTATTTTGGTACCAGGTGTGTACGGTGTCCAGTCTAGCAGGAGGCCAGACATGATTCTATCAAGGATTTGTTGACCGCGGCGGGTACAGGCAACAGGTGGAATTTTGGGGGGATAAAGTAGAATGGAAAGCCTGCTTCTGCTACCAATGTTGTAACTTTGCTGTTTTATCAGAGTTACAAGGGGAAAAATATTTGGAAACTAGATAATATTATTTATTGAGAAATAAGTATTATATAGTCATTATGAATTGTGGATAATAGGAACATGATAGTGTTGATCACACAGTAGGATGTTGAAGGGGGTGGCTTGATCCTTGTAATGAGTCAAGCGCCAAAACAAGTTACCCATTGGGGAGAATCAGCTTCTTTTCATGTTATTGTATTTGGAAATCTGAGTTGCCTTCCTAACTTGGCTTTGGGTGACTGGATAATTGGATCACGTGTCACAAACTGGCTTACTTAGAACCTTGCTGGCGGGTCAAGCCTACTGTTTCAACAGTATTGACCTATGCAAGGCCATGCCCAAACCTGCAACCCTCTATAGACTCTCCCCCATGGAGACACAAGCCCTCAAAAGTCATATTGAGGATAACCTAGCTAAAGGCTTCATTTGCCCATCTGAATCCCTGTGGGGGGCAGCAGTGTTTTTTGTACAAAAAAAGGAAGGCTCACCCTGTCTAGTAACAGACTACAGAGCTCTCAATGCAAGCACAGTAAAAAATAAATATCCCCTCCCCTTGTAGAGGATCTGTTTGTAAGACTCTCCAGAGCCAAATTTTTCTCTGAAATTGACCTCGCCTCAGTTTACAGCCAAGTTAAAGTAAAATAAAAAGACTTACCAAAAAAATGTGTTTTGTACACAATTTGGATCTTTTGAAATAGGGTAATGAACTTTGTGATGATCAACGCTCCTCCAATGTTTATCACTATGATAAACCAAGCACTAAATGGTCTCTAAAACACATTATGCTCCCATGACAATATCATCATATTCTCAAAAACCAAATAGAAACATCTCATACATGTCTGCAAGACACTTGATTGACTTTCAAAGCACAAACTCTATGCAAAGCCTAGAAAGTGCCAATTTATAGAAAAGGAACTCCTTTTCTTGGGCCACATTGTCTCTGACAGTGGTATCAAAGCGGACCCAGACAAAATTAAAGCCATAAATAACATGCAACATCCCACCTCCGTTAAACAAGTTAGATGCTTTCTCAGTATGGTAGCTTACCTAAGGAAGTATATCAAAGACTGCAGAAAGCTCACTGCACCAATCAATGACCTAACCAAAGGTAATGTCAAAAAAATTCATCTGGACACCAGAATGCAACAAGAATTTCCAACTATTAAAACAAGCTTTGATTGAAGCACCAATCTTGCAATACCCTAATAACAACAGGTGCTACAAGCTTGAGCTGGATGCCAGTGATACTGCCATTGGTGTAGTACTATGCATCTTCCAGCCAGGGTAGAAATGCTTCCTTCCAGTATGTTATGAAAGTAAAAAACTAAATAACACTGAGCAGAGGTACCTAATCTACAATAAGAAATTGCTGGCAATATACCACACATGCAATAAATGGAGATGTTATCTAGAAGGACATTTAAATGTTTGGGTAATAACTGACTATAAATCCTTAATCTATTTCAAAGCTCAGAACGCACTAGCACAGCAACAAGCCAAATGGATGTCCCTTCTGGAGCAGCTCAATTTGGACATCCAGTATAAAGGGGGGATAGAGCTGGTCATGGCTGATGCTCTCTCTAGGCTATACCAGCCAAGAGAGGATCATCCTGACCACCTGGTCCCTGACTGACCCAGCCTATATAACACTGAGTACAAGACAAAAGGGAAAGACCCCTCCACACATCAACTAACCCATGATACATTAGTAAGGAATGAAAAACATTTCCATGTATCAAATGGTACAGTTTACCACATCATTAAAGATAAACATGTTCCCTACATTTCACTTTTACAGAGAGTTGACACTATACTAAGACATCACTGCCTACTAGGGCATAAAAAGGCTAACAATCTATACCTCACTTTAAAATAGATAGTATGGTGGCCCAACCTGAAGCAAGACATAATTGATGTTCTAAAAAAGTGCACAGTGTGTGAGAAATACGCCAGCACCAAGGCTCCCCAGACAACAGTTAATCCAGTACCAGACTCTGAACTATTTAAGGTTTGTGGGCTGGATGTAGTGGGACCCTTCCCAGAAACTAAAGCCAAACAACGCTTCCTAATTGTAGTCGTCAACTTTGCTACACGCTGGCCCATCTGCTGGGCAACACATAACCACAAGGCAAAAACAATAAATTGATTCATCAACAAGGCAATAATAGCCAACTACGAAACTCCTGACTACATCATAACTGATGGAGCCACAGAATTATCAGGACACGTAGTAAATAACAATTTAAAATCCAAAAATATTAAACATTCCACAACCTCTCCCTACAGGCCACAGGTCAACAGCAGAGTTGAACGCCTAAATGGCAGTCTCGTCAGAAGCCCTGAGAAAATATTTAATGTCAAAACCTAAGACACATGGCCACTATACGTGAAACATGCATTATTAGTATCTCAGGTACGCATCAACTAAGAGACAGGCTAATCATTAGTTGAACTAACATACAGATACAAATCAGAGATAGTCACCTGCAATAACCAACTGTATGTGAAAATCCCCTCAGGAAAACCTCCACAGTAGAACAAGCACCAGAACTACAACACATACACCTCAAAGCTAAAATAGAAAAATCCAAAAGACTCAAAGCACAAAAGATAACCTCTGCAGAGGAACTACTCCCAATCAACCCCCCGTCTGGGTCTTAGCTGGGAACAGGAAGAAGCTGGATTCAGTACACAGGGGACCAGGAAGAGTCATCAGATACAGACCAGACAGAAACACCTATCTAGTTAAGTTCCAAGGCACCAAGGACACTTTCATCAAGAAATACCATAGATCCTGCCTTTGCCTCAGCAAAGGGGAGCACTTGACTCAGCTAATACCCACTAGCATAAACTCCAGTAACATCAGGCGGCAGCTGTCAAGACAAAGCCCCCTCTTGATGTACCAGAGCAACTCCTTAAGTGGGGGTGTCAAGGAGCTAGATATACAGGTATTTTGGTCACCACCAGCACAATTAACATCCAGTCATTGCCTGGTTTGGTGCCAATATAATATACAGTTCTACATACTAAGAAAGGCAAAAAACCAATATCACATGACTTTTCCAAGTGTTGTAAATTGCGCCATTAATGCCATTTTGATATGGCCTTTGAATATTGATATGTGCAAAGATTTGGTTGGTTTTGCATTCAATTTTGGGAATTCCTCCCCTTCTGCAAATGGGTCTGGTTCAATATCCACCTATTCCGGAATATCATACCTGTTCTTTACTGATTCTGGTATGACCTCATCCCAATGTGACCCCTTCTGCCACTCTGTCTACCTAATGAGTGATCATTGACCCTTGTCTACTATTTAAGTAGAATCATTTCTCCTAATAAAGACAAGTTTATCCACATTTGTGTTGGCTTTAATATTCTTCAAGCTTTTTCCTTTCCTTTCTGCCAAAAGAAATTTCTCATCTTTTATTCCAGGAAATTAAGGTATGTGCCCTTAATTTTGCCCTGAAGGCTAACCCAAAGCTAGCTTCAAACCTCAAGTATTTTGTTATAAAGATTTCCTGATGTGTCCTCCTGGATGCCGTCCCCAAGAGCCAAACACAACACCAAGTATCCAGTGACTCAAACCCATTCTGCACATGACTATCCTTATCTTTGATCTAACTTATATCCCTGCCACAGCACAAGCAATATAAGTATAAAGTATTATCCAATAAAATATACTTCTCTTCTTCTTAATTCCATATTCAAAGCTTCCCAAAAAGTTGCTCCTCATCACCAGCCAAAAAAACCTGAACCAGATGTAGACTAAAATTTATTTGCCTCATCTCAACATGAACCTGCCTATTTTTAAGACCCCAGCCTGAACCCATATTCCACCACAACCCTGTTCTCCTTCTCTTTATTTTACTATCTATTATGATTCATGGGGATTTTATAGATGATTTAGCCTAGTGACTAAATTCAATAGATATATCATGATCCTATGACCAGTTAACTTTTAGATCACAAGTTTTCCTTTTCTCAGACCCCAAAGCTCTTGATTATGTATGGGATTTACAGAATTATTCTTGTGATGAAAAGGGCAGGGGAACAGGATGCCCAACCTAGGTGGTGAGCTCAACTACCCAAACCCACATTGAGTTAAAAGTTGACCAAACCCTGGGATTTAAAGGCTTGATAAAGGACTTAAAAGTAAACCCAGAGTATCTCAGAATAAATTAGTCCAATCCCAGAATTCACAGAGGAACAACCTGGTATGGGAGCAACGTAGCTTTGGAATAAGATTCTGGGCACTAAGATTCAAGAGAGGGCTTTGGTTTTGAAGGTGAAATGTGATAGGTTGAGTTTTATGGGATCAGCATTATGTGGGTTAGGAGGAGACATGCAAGTATCATGCTTCAAATAATCATTAAGTATATGTCTAAAAGCAATGATAATTTTCATATTTGAGTTGGGAGATACTGAGTACCAGTCAATATCATGAGAAAAGAGAGTCCATGTAATGAATAGCTTCAGCAATAAACATAAACTCTGGAATAACTTAAGGGACCTTCTTTATAGAAGGGGAAACAGTCTTAAACTTAAACAAGGGCTAATTAATCTCTAAATCAGGGAGTAGCTCTTCAAGCTTCATAGTAAGAGTTAGAAAAAAATTAGAGCATAATAATTTAATTTACCCTCAATTTAAGAAATAAGACAGGAATAGTGGGATCCAGATGGCCACTAGAAGTTCATAAAGGGCATTAAAATCATCTTATCTCAGATATAAAATTAAACACTTAAATACTTAATAGGAAAAGATGTAAGATTTAAATGATGTGCAGCATTATTCAGTGAAAAACAATGAGGATAAATAATCAAATTTTCAACTGATTGAGCAGCACTAGGCCAAATTGGGTGAAGGAGCTAAACAATGTTGCGCCACTGGAAGTGTAATGGCAGACAGCAGCTTAAAATTTAAATTAAGAAAAGCATTTGGAGGGGAAATCCAAGGTCAAAGAAGATTAAAAGGTAGGATACAACAGGCCAGTGTACTGCAAAAGAATTGGCTGCAAACTGGAAGAGAGTTAAGGATATATTATCCACAACTGGGGCCAGTAGGTCAAGGTATTATAACATTGGTGTATAACTTCCTTTATTTTTAATCTTCCCGGAATGATAATTTATCTAGAAAAAAGTTTCTAAATTGGGATAAGGGAGTTTTAATGTGATTTAATATGGGCATGTGGGATTTGGTGGCCTCTGATTGGCTAGTAAGAATATTTTCAGCAGTTTGGAGACTAATTTTTGAATATTATTCAATGACATCATAATTTAAAAAAATTGGTGGCCAGCGGATTGAGCGCTACCATCCTCAACTAATGTATAACACATGATTTTCTTGTCATAATTAATTGGTGAAAAGTAGGGCAAGTCCAGATTTTCTAAGGCTATTTGAGCAACTCCAGCTTTAACACATTTTTTCAATAACAACATTTAAATTGTCTAATCTTTTCAGGGATTTGGCGGCAGCTCTTTGTTGGTTTCTAGTCCTACAGGGGTGTACTATTCATTTAATGAGGTTTTCTACAGTAACACAGGATGAATTTATTGTAGGAATGAATTTAATTTCATAACTAACTGGGAATTAAGAGAGGAGTTCCTATACTAAGGATGGTTGAACTTTGCTGCAGTATTAATTATCTTGAAACCAAGAATAATGATTACTATGCTGCTTCTGGGATTGTGGTTAAACTATATTTATTATCATTAAGGCACTTCTGATGAGCCACATCTGGAGCAATTTTTCAGAAAGGGGTTATAATGGATAAATAAAGGATAATTCCTTGAGAGAGGTAATTGTTTAGTTGTTTTTTTAGCTAAAATACTGGTTTTTTACAATCACATGGTTGTTTTTTTGCTCTTTGTGCCTTAGAGTGATAGTTTGAGGTTTATTCATTAGTACTTGAAAGGGGTAAATATGTACCCTGGGATGAATATACCACATGTTATTGAAATCCTGAAACCAGTTGGGTAGAGAATAAAGCTGGATAATTTCCCCTCAAAAGAGAAAGAAATTATCTCTGCATATGTCTTATGTATGGCTCTAAAGGGGTCGTACTGCTACTGTGCAAGAATAAAGTGCCTAGAACCATAATTGGGATGGCTGTCTAAAGAATTAGATGCTGAAATTAGTTATTTATGAGGGGTCTAGTAATTAAAGTTGGCTACTTTGTACATAAAAGCCCAGGATAACCACATTAGTGAATGAAATGGGACTTAGCATATCATAGTTTCTTGCCTCTAGAAAGCCTAGGTGAATGGACATTCCTGGTTCCAAGAACTGTACTCAGTATATATACAGCATGATAGGCTATTAGTAAAGATATAAATGGGTTTGGGAAAATGTTGAAGGACACACTGAAACTTTTTCTTCAAGGCATTTTGAAATGAGGACAAAATGCATACAGTTTAGTGAAACACTTGAACACAGTTTTATATTAAATTGAAAATCAACAATAGATATAAAAGAAATCACACAAAAACAATTTCCTCAGTAATTTCCTATAGAAAGAAGTCAATTTAAACACATTAAACATTGAGGCAAGCATGAAATTTTTTGGGGACCAGAGAAGATATGTTGATGGTACGCCCAGTGAAATGTTTGCTTCCTATTTGAGTTTTGGAAAGGCTTTGAAGCATAGTGGGATGCTTTAGATGTTGAATACTGGAGAGTGTTGATGAGATTAGTTGAGTTTGGGCTTTTTTAATGATGTTTTTAGCAATAGATAATCCTAAAGATTAATAAATAGATTAATAGATATCAGGAGAATGTTCTAGGATTGGATATAGTAAGTTTGAAAACTTATTTTATTATATGAAATTGTGAGCACATACTAGTTTAGGTTTTTGAAAGAAGTAGCCCAAAAGGAATTGCCCTAAGACAGGGGGCTATATAGCAGTGATTTACTGAACAGAGGAGAAGAAGGATAAGTAGTCATTGAAAGATCCTAAGTTTCAATATGTCTTGGCTTTCAAAAATGAGGAAATTTACCTTAAGCACATTTGAGGAGCAGCTGGTGCTTTAAAAGACATTCTCAAATAGTAGTTGTCTAGAAGTCTGTTAATAGTTCCAATTCAGAAGGTTTCTAAGGGGATTGTGACGCTCCTGATCCTAGGAAGTCACAAAGATGTGTCCTGGATCAAAGCCAGGGACCAGCTGGGTTGGGATTGTCATCTTCAGAGATAATTGTTCTATGGAAAGGACAAAATTGAATTATTTAAACACTCCAAAAGGGACTCATCATACCCTCAATCATCATTGGCAATTGATAGCTAGAAAAAAACGTGTTTCACAGCAATGTATAGGCTACCAAAGCAGCTTCATCATCTAGGGGACTGTTTGCATAATCACTTTTAGTACAACAATATCCTAGATATCAAGGTTATTTGCATCACTTTACTTATTTCTCAACCAAGAGTTTTTTGAGTGAATAGACTAAAGCTCTACTTTTTCTGGTCATCTTGACTAGCTTCAAAATTATTATCACTAGGAAAGTTCTATATCACATAAAGGGAGAATAGGGATCAAGAGAGTCTTTATTAATAGAAGGAATATTATCTTAGAAATTTTCTTATTTGCCACTATTTCAGAGTCCTTTTGACCAGCTACTTCTTCAGAAAGAACTTTTTAACACTTTAGAAGACTTATGGTTACTTGAAACCAACCAGACATGAAACCATCAAGAAAACAGATCCAGTGCCCAACAAATCTCCTTCTTGCAACAAACTTTTTTCAAAAGGCCTATTCAACTTTTCAGCTAGCCTCCTTCTTATAGTGTCCTTTTCCCAACGTTTCTGCCTTCATAATGGCTTTTTTCAAAAGGTTAAAATATTGGTGCTCACTTTTTTCTATAATAAAATAATCTTACACACTTACTTCCTCAAAAGCTTAAAGTATTTATTCACTATTTTCTTCCTAATACTTTAAGCTTTTGGCTTTCAATCAATCATATTCATCAGAAACATGCCACAACTCAACCAATGATTTCAGAGCGCAAAACTAGACCATTTCTGAATTTGCACTGTGATACAACTGGGAAATCAATTTCTCTTGATCAAACCGCTCAAAGTGTCAACACTTTGCGCATCAAAGGGTTAAACAGTTCTCAATTCCAGTACCAGAATTCCCTGAATTCAGCCTTAACCAATTTAAATAGTAGGATATTACTTAAATTGTTCTTCTTTATGGTTTTCAACGCTTTGCACATATATTTACTCTTATTTTAAAATCCAAGGAAAACATCCCACCAAAACAGATTTGTATCCTGCTCTCATAGCAAAATGCCTTTATCTACCCTAGGAACTTAACAAGAAAATCTCTTACCTACAATTTCCTCAAAATTTCTACTTGGGTTTACTACTGAAATAAAATTGAGGCAAAACATTCCACTTTTTTCTACCTCTGCAAATCAATTTGGCAAAACATTGGAACATTTCTCCAGACTGCTTTGCTCTATTCCTTCTCTTGCTAAACCACTTCAGAGAAATATTAAAGGATTTCCCCAAACTATTCCAAAATTCTTCTCTATGTATATAATTTCACATAACTATTAATCCACTTCTAAATCCTTTACAGATGGCTTTCATCTGAGCTTCTCTATCATGGTAGTTCTCATCAGTTAACACCTCAGACTCAGGCAATAAGTCTCCACAAGTGAATCAACTTATACTGGACCCCATCAGTGACCTACACTTTAGGCCATCAGCAACAGACACTCTTTATGTATTGCCATTGTTTTTACTCACTCAAGTGGTTAGCTTAAGCTTTAAGGCTCAAAGTAACCAACTTCACTCCCCAGAAACCTCCAAATTGTCAAGTTCTGAAGCTGTTTCTCTAGACAGCCATCTCAATGATGGTTCTGGGCATAACTATGTTTGCCTAGAAACTTCAAGACCTCCTTAAATATACTATGAATACATATAGAGAGAAAAATTATCCTCATCCTAGGTAAAGTTATGTAACTGAACATCCTCTGCAGTTGGTACTAAGATTTCAGAGCTTCTTCAGCACATCCTTCTCCAGCTAGCCACAGCTTCTCTACCATTCCATAGCACTATAAAGGGGCCATTCCTGTCTCATTCCCATACTCATACCACTGCTCCTCATTCACAATAGATAGGCATATCAACAAACCAATAAATATTTACCCATCTTAGGTCATCATTCTCTTTTTGGACAACATCAGTCCTGCCTGAAAACCTGCCCAGCATGTGGATCATCACAGGAATATTCCTTCTGTTTAATAAATGCTTTCACAAATTCTAAACTTTTATAAGTATTTTGGTGATAAAATGCTTTCCACATATATATTCCCCAAGTTTTAGACAAGAGGGGAAGTACAGGCAACAATGTAGAAAAATTTTAAGAAACCAGACACCTGGTTATAAATGGACAAGATTGGTAAGAGGCCTGAAAATTATAGCAAGGGGACAAGATTTACTCAGAAGTGAATTGACCACACTATTTCATGATTCATATTTACCCAAGGAGGGGTAAACTCAAGCAGATGCCATGATGCATAGCACTGATGTCAGGATTATAATTAGAAAAGTCATGAAAGAGTATGTGTCAGGACTATCTTTTCTGGTGGTCTTAACATCCAGTCTAGTGCTTGAATCTTCAAAAAATCACACTCTCTTGCTGGCCAGAATGGTATAATTTATAATGAGTGTTATAAAGAGAAAAGAAGAAGGGCAATTCTTTTTATTATACATCAGAACTGGGTATTTTAAGACCAGATGACTACCCAGAAATCAAACCCAGAACCCTAAAAATAAGGTTTCTTCACTTCTTAGAAGACATAATTGTCAATTTGGATCTTAGCTTTTAACTTAGATCACTTAAGCAGTGACTATTCCAGCCAATCAGATTCCTGGAATCAGTTAAATAATGTTAAGAACGTTAAGGATAAGAATGGAGGCTTCACAAGCTCTGTTGATGACTATCAACTGTTAGTAAATCCCTTCAAGTTTTTGGAGCCAAGCCCAGAAGTTAAGGCATCTGGTGGGGGATCAGTTGAAATATTATCTTATTTTCAAATCACTATTTCAATAATTATATGTCCTGTAACCACCTAAACATATGTTTAAACTTTTTATCTCTTTCCACATGTTGTTATCTCCCAAATATGGCAGTTATCTAAAGTGTTTGAGATCTCATGCCCATTCTTTCATCCTTCTCTATATAAGGCAACAACGCTTATTATTTTTTATTGCCCAATCAATAAAGACTTTAACCTTATCAATTTAACTTTGATTGCTTTTAAGACTCTCTTAAAAGATAACTATGCAACCACCTAATTTTTCTGTTGCAGGAAGGGTTGGGTTTAAATGGTTATTACTCCTGATGGTTTGACATGTTGTGCAGTGCATTGTTAACATGGACTCCAGACCTGGTGCTGGAACTGATACCCAATATTGCCAAAATGAAAATTGGTCTCATGTGGTTCCTGGAAAACAATAAATTACATCCCTGCTCTCAGGAAATTCTCCCATCAAGGAAAAGGTTCAGGCGGCCTCAAAGAAAGCCCATCTTACCAGTGTATTTCATCCATTTGCCACCTCCTTCTTGTTATCATACTTGGGAGCATACATGTTTTTAGGATAATTCAATCCCTTTCTTGGTTGCTACTGCCTGTTTGGCAAGTTATTCCATCTGAGAATGGTGTTGTTCCCTATCAGATCTATGTTGACTGGTTTAAATCATTCTGCCTTAATTCATCATGTAGGGAATCTATTTTCTTCAGGGCGGGTTTATAAAAGTATGCAGGGCTACAGTCTCAATATAGTGCTCTGGTATTGGAACTGAATCACTTAAATAATGTAGACTAACCTGTTACATTAGAACAACAAATGAAATTAATGACACACCTTTGGAAAACAAGAAACCAACAAAGAGATTCAGCCAAATCCCTGAAAAGATTAGGCAATTTAAATGTTGTTATTGAAAAAATGTGTAAAAGCTGTAGTTGCTCAAATAGCCTTAGAAAATCTGGACTTGCACTTCTTTTCACCAGTTAATTATGACAAGAAAACTATGTGTTATACACTGCTTGGAGATGATAGTGCTTGACCTGCTGGCTGTCAAGTTATTTTGAATTATTTTCAGGGCCCATAATGCCCAAGACAATCAACTAGCCTTCCTGAATATAGCACAACCAACAGTGTGAAATCTATTGCCAACTGCCTTAATAGAAGAAAAACCCCTTTCTGACCCCAAATGGTCAGAGGTTTGTGAGGCACACATGCTGAGAAACCCTGGAATTGAAATTAAACACAAAATTGGGTCCCCTTGCTATTAGGAAATGGTAAATTGTGAAAGCAATTGTTCAATTGAGCACTCAATCACTTGCAGGTTATAATAATAGCTGTGGCACCTTGGCATGCTGCAGCCAAACCCATGGCCATAAAGAAACAGCCAATGCCCTTCCCTTCCCAGGTCCCAGCGCGCAATTTCCAAACCATTTTACAATTATCATTGAAAATGACGCCACCAGGCCTCTGGTGGCACAAAAGACTAATTATTCTTCAGTAAGTATAAGTAGTGAGGAGAAGAAGCCTTCCTCACTGTTGAAATCATAAAATAAACAACTTTATGCCCAGGACCCATTATTTTATTGTGGGAATTATCTATTTTGCACTAATATAGTCATTCTGCTTACATCTCTTTTCAAATCTAATACACAATACACCTGTGCCTATCCTTTCCCTCCTGGCTCTGCTCCTGCCCACCTGGTTACACCATATTGCATCATTGACTTGAAGTTCTTCCACCCTCATCACCTGAATCTTCCTCCTGGCCACTCTAGAGGCCCAATTACAACTATCATGAAAGAGATTCCCTCCACTTCCCCCTTTCCCAGTGTGCCTCCTACCCAAGACTTCAGTAAGTTGAGGTTTGTCTACATTACATTATTGGGGCTGGCCAATCAGGTTGTACCCCATACTTAAAGTTGGGGCCCCCAAGCCACTGCTGTGAATCATATAGTCAGGATCACAACAATTGTGTACATGGCCTTTCAGGCCCGGCCTGCCTCCCCTGTGGGAGTTTAGCCATACTCGGGTATGAGCCGTGGCAACTATGGCAGCATTGAGTCAAATTCCAATGCAGGTTCTCCAGCTGCTGAAAACAATTGTACTGACCAATCTGAAGCAACATAAACTCCCCTAACAACCTAGAATCCCTTAAAACTCTGCTATTTTCTGCTCTAGAAACTTGTTTCTAGATAGCTTATCATCCCTGAAAATTTGAAATAAAGGGAGTTTGAACCTTATGTTGAAATAGCTTGGCCTTCTGGCCCCTGCTGTAGACAATGTATCTTTGACTCTATTCTGATTTGCTGCTGATTTGTCTGTGGTCTCTTGGCCCCCCTGTATCTGACCTCCTCCTCTATTTCTGATTCTCCTCTTTGGATGCTTTTCTTGGTTCTGTTTTTGATCACTGCTTTGTGCTATACCTCCAAGGGTGAAAGATTAGTGGGCCTGTTTACCTAATTTGGATTGATGCTGCTCACGCAGCCAACAGTTTTTTGTTTTATCCTGATTGTTTTTCAAAAAATAGTGCTGCACATCATTTGAGCCTTACACAGGCTCTACTCAAGAACATGATAAAGTTCCAGCCCTAAAAAAGCAGGCCTTCAAAGATGGCACCAAAGAGATTAAGAGCGTCTTTGATTGCTTTTTCAATGGCTATAAAAGAGGAGGTGAAACCCTTTTATGGTGTACTTCTTAAAGACAGGCCTATTGGTAGAGATCAAGAAGCTTTTATCCCCTTCATCCAGTACTTTGGAACCAGTGGGTGGGTGTTTTTCAGGGATGGCGCCATACCTACAAGGGAGAGGACTCCATCTATTGAAACTTCTTTAAGCAGGTTAAAGAAGGCATCAATAAGTACACCTCTTCACTTGACAGTTGGTAAATCAATTTGCCTGCTTGGTGAAAGTTAAAAGGCCTAGGTCCAGTGGTATTATCAGTGATCTGAAGATGCAGCATGTCCATGGGGACTGGCTTTACCTCCCAAGCTATTGAGATCAAGGCTGTTGTCATCAAGCGTGCTGGCCAGCAGGTAAAGTCTGTGAGTGTCACTAAAGAGGTTTTGGTTGGCTATTCCAGAGAAGACTGCCATACTCATCTCAAGGGTATTGTCACGGCTCTTAGAGCCATAGTCTAGTCACTTTTCATAATTGATAAACACTTCTTTTGCAAATATTTAATTTTCCCTTTGGGTTTACCATGTATATATATATAATATAGGGCTAAAATTCAGTATAAAAAAGCCGGGAATTTTGATGGTGACTTTGAAGCTTTGTGCACTATAGTAGCCAATAACTAACCCCTTTTTTATTGCATATTTAGAACCCTTGATTGATTGAGTCTAGCCATGTGTTTTTATTTATTTTTTAAAGTCACCAGGTGCAGTTGAGCCAGAAATTTGTGATAGGGTCTTTAGATGAGATGTTTTTAGCTAACGTTTTGAACCTTTTTTAAATGGTGCATCCCACCTAAATAGTCTAGGTTGTGACTTGAATTATTTTATCATTTTGAACATAAGGCTTGGGGTAATAAAGTTGGCATCTTTTGAAAGATTTGAACCACTGTTACTTGACTGATGAGCTTGGGGGTGATATCATACCACAAGTTTGGGACTTAGTAAGAGAAGTCAGGTGGAGAGATGAGCTTGTAATAGGGAGGCTGTTAGCATTTGTTTTTTATCAATTAATTTTAGAGATTTTTCAGCTGCTCTCCCGTGATTCTTCTTTTACTTGGGGTGATAGATCACAGGCTTATGTTTCATTATTATTTCTAGACTTCACAGAGCTGCATTCAAGAAGTTCGAGTAAGACATCTGCCTTGTTAAAGCACTTTGATTTTATTAAATTAGCTGCAAAGAATTTAGTGAGAAAAGTATTTTCTTAGCTTAGATGGACCATGCCAGTGACCTTTAAGAAGCCCATCCCAATACAGGCGGGGAATGATGCTGGATGTAATAAAATAGCTTAGACGAGAAGGCTTAGCTTGGTCATAGGGAAGTGTCTCCTGTGGTTGTCCTGTATACCCAGAGAACTCTGCTAAAATAAGTTCACTATTCCCGACAAGCAACGGGCAGGAGGTATATCCATCATATTTGATGAAGTTATTTGTCTTGACAGAGGAAAGTGGGGTGCCTTTGGAAACTTGCTCCAATGTATGTAAAAGATTGAAGGTCACGACACCAGTTTGAGCAGTGACAGCAGCAGCGGTCTTGCTTGTTGGGCAAGACGAGGCATCTCCAAGACTGAAGATGTTCTTGTATTTGTTATGAATAAGAGTGCCATGGTCGACATCCACAAACCCAGCAGGATTGGCCAGGCCAGACTCTTTGATAAAATCATATGCACCCATCGGTGGGGTGACGTGCAGGAAGCTGAATGGAACTTCAACTTTTTTATCAGCTCCCTGCTTCTGAAATATAGCGACCTTCTTAGCGCCATCTACTTCCACAAGCTCATGCAGGAAGTTCGTTTGGATATTCCGATCTTTACATATCTTTGCCAGCTCGTTGGCATATTTTTCAATTGCAAACAATTTCCCAAGGCCTGAATAAAAGCCAACATTCACCTTATCGCGAACATTGTTTTTGCGAAAATAGTCTTCTGCCAAGTAGGCGATTTTTTGTGGAGCACCTGCACACTAACCGTTTTAGAGAAGTTAAATTTAGATTTACCTTGACGGGTGTCGATGGCATCGTAAACAATGCATTTCCTTCTTTAGTCTGCTTCAGAAACTCCCACACCTTTTTAACATACTTATCAGAGTAGTTACTAGCAACGCCATTCTTTCCTAGGGCTTCTTTCAGACCACTGATTTTGTTCCATTTGAGTTCGATACCAGGTGCAACCACAAGGTATTCGTAGCGCAACTTGAGTGCGATTTAGTTTTTGTAAAGTGTTCAACGTACCTTTCGCCCACTGTCCAACACAACACGGTTAAACTCAGGCTCAATTGCAACAGTCTTTTCTTGGATCCACTGGACTTTAGAGGGAATCACATCAGACATGGGTCTTTGAGATTCGTTAAGATCCTTAAGACCAGCACCAACAAACGTCCAGAGAGCCTGGTACTATTTGTAATTAGCCAAGGAAACTTTTAAAAATATTACACTGTGGACAGGAGAAGGGTCGACTACAGCGATTCCTTCGAGACCAATAGTTCTAGCCAGGTTTGCAGAGACTATAATTATTAATAAAAATTACATGCTTCAATTTATGCTACAAGGGCAAGATTATATTATGTGATGAAAATAAGTTCCTGCAAAATTACCTGCAATGCCACCACTTCCACCACCGATGATGAGGATTTTGATCTCATCGGAGTTGGTTGACTTGCCGGCTTCTCGGACACCTCGGAATGCTTCCGTAGCCAAGAGAGCAGTTCTGGTTGATATGGGGGATCTAGCTACAATAGCTTGAAGCCTTCTGCTTGCTAATCTCATTTTCATCAGATTCAAGAAACACGTCAGTGAGATTTGCTAAACTTTCCAATTTAAGAAGCGCCTTTCGATGAGCTGCGACTTTGAATTCCGTTCCGATTAGCTGAGGCGACATCTGTTGTTCAACCATCGTCAATCTGGTTCCATATTGCGTCATTTTGAAAGCAGATGGCACTTTTCTAGCATTGGTAATTGGTAGTAAGACATAAAGTTTAAGGTGTTTACGATTAAATTAAATCGTAACTTCTGAGATCGTTACTGGGGTTCGATTGGGTTTTTTAGCGATATAACTTAAACCCTGAAAACCATCAAGCTGTAGCAGGGAAATCACGGGGGAAATAAAAAATCGCTTTTTAAAATGGAATTTTAAGTTATATGACTTTGATGTAGAAAATGGGGGCTTTAAGACAAAAATGATCAACCTTGAGATTACAATTGAGATAGCATTTTATGAAAATGTAGAACTATGGGTCTCTGAATGAGGAAATAATTAACTTTGAGGCTAACAATAACATTTGGTTTCACATATAAAGCTGATATCACTATATGACAATACCTTAGACAAAGATAACAGTACCCTAGAGAGCTAAAAGGGCATCTGCAGGTATAAATTACCTCCAGTAAAATCTAAACCAACCCCCAAATCAATAAAAAAATAAACATCATTTAACTACAAATGATAAACCTGCAAAAAAATAATAAGCAGCCATAACATACTAGTAAACATCGTAATAAACCAACGTCAGAGACCATCTTCCAACCCTGTGCTCTACTGGGGCAGGAAGATATTCCATCAATTTTTGTTCCGTTGACTAATTTTCCGTCAAACAACATTAAACACACTAGTGTTCCATCACTCTAATTAAATACAAATAAAATCAACCCAATTTTTCCGTCAAAAAATAAGATCAAATCAATTGCCAACTTTGGCAGTTAATAAAAGCATAAATTAAATATTAAAATAAGCTTACATTTTACAACAAATAAACCAACTAAAGCCATTAAATTTTAACAAAAATAAGTTTAAAATCCTAAAATATAAAGGTTCATTGATAAATTAATAGAAAATAACCAAATTTTTTAGAAATATATACAAGACAACAAAACGGTTTCTATATAAAATATCAGCAATTATTCAAACCCAAAGTCCATGGAATTTGATACCCTCTTCAGGTATTCCAGCATCTCATCCCTTTTATAGCCCCTATGCACCAGATTGTACATCATGTCCTTCTTGAGTTCATGCTGGCTTTCCTTGGGGGGACTCTATTTTCAATAACCCTAAGGATCTTACTAGTCCTGTCTTTGACTTCTTCATGCTCAAAAACAGCTTGTCAAAGAATAGCTTGCTAACTCTTAATGACTTGGCAAAGTGAGCATGCCATTTTTCTAGGGAAAATATTATATTGGTATCATCATTCAGGACAGACTCCATATAGTTTCAGCTTATCCTTTTCTTCTCTAGCTTATATCTTCTCTTTACAAACTTTCCAGTTCACTGGTCCTAAAAGTAATCAATAACTCAGTCATCAGATCCTTATTAGCCACATTCTATTCATCTGTGTCCAGACGCTTCACTTCTTTCAATATGTCATCCTTCTTCATAAAGTACAGATCAGAGTATCTTTCAACTATCTTCTTGATGATCCCTGAGATATCTGAGGTGCACTTCTTATAAAGTTCCTTGAAAGCCTTCATCTTTCTAAGGCTTGCTTGGGGAAAAACAAAAGTAGCATCCTTGGGTTACAGATTTAAAGACTTTCCAGAATGCTATAGATTGGGTAGCATCAAAGTCAAGAAGAACTAGATTTAAGTTCTCAAGCCTTATTGTAAGGTCCCAGAATGCCCTAGACAACCAGCTAGCCTACATAAAGATAAAACAACCAGCAGTGTGAAAAACATTGTCAGCTGTCTTCCTGGGAGAAAACTCTCCCCTTTCTGACTGCAAATAGCCAGGGGTTTGCAAGGCCCACATGCAGTGAAACCCTGGCTGTCAGGAATATTCCTGACATAAACCAGATTCTAACTGAAGAGAAATGCTGGAAACCAATAATGGAATGCCCAAGTAAGGGGGTAAAATTTGATAAAGAAATTCCCTCATTATCAGGGAAAAAGAAAAATCAATTATTGGGAAAAACAGATTGTTGTAAAAACCAGAAGAATTTATCATCCGGGCAGGCGCCTGCCCCACCCGCCAGACCCTCTGCCAGCCTCCCTGCACCCAGCCAATCAGGAGCCACCCTGCCTGACAACCAATCAGAAAAGTCCCTGATGAAAAGGGAAAATATTGGGAATAATTCCTGCCCTGAGGAAGAAGGAGAAATTCAAAATTCAAGAACCAGTCCCAATTCTGAACCTTCAGAAGAAAGGGCAAATCTGGTTTCAAAGGTTAAAAATAATGTGACCCCTAACCAATGAGATTTGGAGAACCACAGCACTTACCTAAGCCTAGACACCAGCCAAACTGGACTCCCTAACCCAAAAATAGATTTGGGAGTTCCCAAGAGTTGTAACCACCACCTGACCACATGTCCAGAGGAATTCATTGGCTCCAAGCAGAATTGTCTAAAACCCCAGCAGATTTCCCAGGAACAAGGGTTTGGCCATCCCTTCAAACACCAATTCTCAATTCCCTTGGCCAAACTTCTGGGGTCCCCAGTCCCTTGCTTTTACTCCCACTTGCAAAATTTTGCAAGTGGGGGAACACTATAAATAAATGTTCTCCTCTCAGTAATAGCTTGTGCTATTATTGAGATTAATACCCTCAATAAAGTGAAATTCAACTTACAAATAAAAGCTAAACTACCAATCAGCCCCTACCAACCCTCCAATCCAAGGAAGATAAACCACCTCATCTTCACAGCTGTGCTCACAGCTTGCCTTGGGATTGGAGGCTACCAACAAGGTTCAGAGTTCTTTGGGCCCTCCCCTGATGGACTAGGTCATGATCCCCACTACGACCCTGGTTGACTGAACTCATCTCAGACTGGACCCTGGCCTCCCCTGGTGTCTCCACATTCTACACTCTCTATTGCAATGTACACGTCCATGTACTACATCTTAACCTACTTTGCTGTGAGCTTTGGGAGATACAACATATATGCAAAGGTTTTCTGCTGACTAATGACTGTGTATCCTATTGTTACCGCCTTGACTGGGTTCCAGTTGACCAACCTGCTGCCCTACATCCTGCAAGTGGTACCTACCGTAACTGGGTATTACAGTATAATAGCACCCCCACTGGGGCTATCCCAGCAAGCCTTAGGAACAACCTTAATCAATTACTTGACCCTCTTGTGTGTGACCTCCCTGGTTGCGCTCATCACCACCTGTTACACCTGCCTTAGATGTTTCCAAACTCTCCAGCCTAGAGGAGATAAGACTCATCCCACAGCTACCCACCAAGTACAGAACCTGGTC
>QTSX02007544.1:0-20727 GCA_014839935.2 Entomophthora muscae | reverse complement strand
TCATATTTTTTTTGAAATGGTTTTGGGCTTTTATTAAATTTTAAGCTATCTGGCGCAGTTTAGTCAGAAATTTGACAGAGGGTTTCTAGATGGCGTCTTTCTAGATGGAGTTTTAGGGCACAATTTCTAGATGACATCTTTATAGATAGTGTATCCCACCAATATATCAAGCTTACCAAAGAAACATCCAAAATGGGAAAATTTTAGAGCAAGGGGCTATATATAAGTGATTAAATGGTGAGACTAAGGAGTGACCTGTATACCCATCTAAATCTGTTATGGAACCTATTTGAAGATCTACACAGATATATAAAGCACCAAACATTAGAGAAAGGGATTGATAGATTGAAAATAAATCTACAATTGCAGCAATAAAATAGAACCACAGCCTGGTAGATCTATATAAAAAAGTGTGATTAGCTAATTAATATAAGGTTCTCAAGGGGAATTTTATTATGTTTTAATAAAGACCATCACAAACAACACAAGTTTTAGGGCAGGAAGATATTCCATCAATTATTTTTCCATTGACTGGTTTTCAGTCAAATTTGTTCCAAATATAATTTTCTTCATAAGTACTTTTTTAGCTTCATAATAAATTAAAACTTAAACATATTCTATTTAATAATAAAGGCTATGCTTTACACATATAACTATTTTTGATCTTCTTTTTTTGTATGTAAGAGGCTTAATTTTAAATTTTTACTTTTTGAAAAACTAATTAAATTTTGCTGTCTGATTATAAAATTAAAACATTAAAAAGGTTGAAGAATAATTTTTATGGGATATATTCTGTCAGGAAATTGCAGACCATGGTATTTTATCATCCACTAAATGATATACTAAGTTCTCTAACATTAGGAAAGTACAGAGAACATGTGACTTTGGTGTAACCTTTGGCCCAGAATATTTGTTGTCATCAGAAATAGCAAGTCTGACAGGGCCCAAGGCCCAAAGGATTTGGGATGGTTCTTCCTACTTCTGGATAAAGGTTCATATGTGTTGTCTCTATATTTTACTATATATAATTATAATGTATGAAAACAGTATCATCTTTTGCTCTCCACTAATAAAGCCTAAGAGAGGATTTCATTGAGGAAATAAGACTTTTATCAATCATAAAGTCAATAAGGAATCATCAGTCTTTTATTCTAATGGACTGGCTTTATGGTGGCCCGCCTGCACACATGCTATCTGAGTTAGCTCACAACACTAGAAGAGACTGAAGTAGCATTAGGGCAATACGGCAGGAGGCCCAGCCTTTTTGGGGTGGTTTTAATGGAAGGCTAAATTGACATCTTGCACAGATTGGTATCATTTCTGTCTACCTGGGCCACTTCTAGGGTAGCTAGCCAGTGGTTGGCTACTAGTTCACAGAGATGATTGTTTCACTTAATCAGAGCTACTCTAATACAATAGGCTCAAGCCTTTTTATCCTAGAGTGTTTGGCCTGACAGCCCAGTTTATTTTGAACTCTTCTAGATGTAATGCAGATGACAGTTCTTATGACAGCCCTCTTGTTCTAGGATTCCATTAGAGTTTAGAATAGTAATTATTATGAGAAGCATGTTTGAGGTGATTGTTGAGGTGAACTAATTAGTGAGCAGTAATTGCATGTTCTATTAATTAATTGTAATGCATGAATTGTTAATGCCAGGACATGATTTAGTTGTTGACTCAGTAATTCCACCAACCTGCGGCCCGCATCATTTGGTTGAAACCATTCCTAAGAGTGATTAACCACTGGCCTGCGTTACTTTGAGTAATTAACTGTTGGTCCGTGTTATTTTGTTGAATCTGTTAATTAGTCAATATCCAGAAATCCTGACATATTATATTCATTTTATATTTTTAACTTTTTTATTGTTACATAGTTAAAAATTTTACATATGAAGAAATTTATAGTTGGATCAAATTTGACTGAAAATCAGTTGATGGAAAAATAATTGGCAGAATATCTTCCTACCCCAATTTTTAAAAGTGTTTTGACCATAGGAAAACTTTCTCATATCTACTACCCAAGTGCCAGGAATAAAGATCAGTATAGGTAGTGTTGAAGAAGTTTTGCAAGTAGCCAAACTCCTGACAAGGAATGGGAAAGGATGATAAAAGGGCTGAAGCTTTTTGTGAGAGGGCAAGAGTTTTTATGAAGTGAATTTGAAGAGTTTTTCCATGATATAAAATCCTAAGAATAGACATACACAGGTAGATGTGATAATTAATGACAATAATAAAAGGATGTTGATGGGAAAGATGCTAGAAGAGCTTTCATGATTGCAGGCACATAAAAATGCCCTTACACTTGAGCTTATGAACCTTCAGGATAGAACCCCAACCAAGTTGGACCCCAGCTTTGACCCAGGAAACACCTTGATGGCATCTGAAGAGCAGGTGCACCACAAATATTATTTAATATCACCTCTAATATCAGTGAAAAAATCTATGAGGTATTCATTAACCTCACCCACCTTATAATTATTCTTAAAACTCTTCTGAAAGTACTCCTGGGTTTCCTGATACTTAGACTTATTCTTCTTCCTCAAATAGCTTAGTTGATAAGGTCCCAGATATTAAGGACTATTCTAATATTTTTCTGATGAATCTTCTGAAAGAGCCTTTTAACCTCAGGGTTGGTATTAAAATCAGCCTCCAGTTTCTTGTATCAAGCCTCAAGGTTGGATGTGTTCTTCATTTTCCCATCAAGGCAGGGGTTATAAAAGCTCCATGTAGCAGTGGTATCACTCTTGCTCATCATGAATACCACCTTTTTTACCAACAGAAACTTCTCAAAGTAGACAGAGAAGCCCTTAAATATACCAGGGTGGCTATAAAACAAGCGGCTTCCAGGAAATCCAGAAAGCCAATGCCAGAAGAGCATGTTTGATGAAATTCAGGGCAGCTAACTAAGCAATTACAAAGAGGTACTTATCACTGAAATAATTTAGATAGTTGTTAAAGAGATTATTCTCACCTTTGAGATCATTGATTAAGGATTGCATAAAATATAAGAATCAACCCTAAACTTATCCAATGAAGGTGATCTCAAATACCTTGAACTGAGCTGGTTCAATTTGTGTTACATTAACCTTTGAAAAAAAGGTGAAGGTCTTAGATATCTGCTCAGAAAAAAGGTGCCCCATGATCTTCAGATAAGATGAGCCAGCCCCTATGAAATGCTCATAAAGATAAAGCTTCTCTGTAGGGAGAGACCAGAGGATAATTTTAAAGCACTAATCTCTCAATACCGCCCAAGTGTTGGTGCCAGGAAGAAAAGCTGGTGGATCACCTGGCATCAATCTGGCCATGCTGCACTCAAAGCTTCTTGAAAGAGGAGGGGTATGTGATAGATATGCCACCATCAAGCCATGTGAAAGCTTAATTTATCTACCCCAGATTCTTAAAGATTTTATACACAATCTTGCTTTATCCGGGAAATTCCCTGGAGAAGCCTTTTCTCATGCAGCCTGTCTGGCCAGCAGAGCTGTCAGCAGAGCCGCTTGGTGTTTCCTTTGCTTACCAATGTAAATTGTTAAGGTTTCAGGTTAAAAGCTTCTGAGCTCTGTCTGATTGAACAAAAAATTGATTTTTAAATCCAGGAACAAATTGTTTACAGTTACATAAAAAACAACCAATCAGATTCTAACCTACCAAGATTTGATTACATTCAAAAAGCAAGGTAAGCCTTACCTAGCTTCAATACTAACCTTTCAACTTCAAAACACTATAGATTTAATTCAAACTAAAGCTAAGCTTCAAAATGTACATAATATTAGCTATTTAGATCATAAAGTATCAGGATATTAAAGGTAAGCTTAAAAATAGCCATTTTACTAACTATTTGACTCAGAAAACCCCAATATATTAAAGTTAAGCTTAACCTTAAATTTTTGAAGCTAATTTAAAGAAAAAAGGTAACTAAATTTTATGAAACCTAATAAACCTATCCTAGAAAGTTAGGCTGGTGTTGTGGAGGAGGAAAATATCTCCTCCTTAATATTCTTGAGAAACCTTTCCAGCACCAGGTATTCAAGGCTTCTGAACACTTGGGAGAAGTTTTGGATGCTTGCTGATTATCCCTAAAATATCTGATGAGCCTTTTGCTCATCAATACTTACCAGTTCTGTTGGAAGTAAGCTGCTTTTAAGATAGCACAGCCACCTGGTGGGGTGAAAATAAGGTTTGAGGTGCGTAGCATGGGCATCAGGTACCACTTGCTAAGCCAGAAAAATAAGATAATTGGTAATTTGTATGTATAATCACCCTTAATAGCCTGGGTCTTGTCCCAGAGACCATTATCTAAAATACATGAGTTAGTGGAATTCCTAGCTTCTATGCAGCTATGGATTAAAGCCATGGGTGGCATCACCACAACCAAAATTTTATCCATTGGCCAACAGCAGGTCATCCTTGACACTAATAGCGGGAGGTGAATTTATAAGGGTATCAGGGGATTTGAGCCTCTCAATAATATCAAAAGAATTGAGACCCCAAGAGGGCCCCAAGGGCTAGCCAGAGCATGGTAAAATCCCAAAAAATATCTAGGATGGGGCCTGGGTGAATATATGGTACACCTGGAGGAAAGGGAGAAGGTGGCAGGGGATGCCTTGGCACTTCCCATGTCTTGAATGGTTTCTATTTGGTTTTCTTTATATGTATGCTTTCCCTTAATTAGCTCCTCACCAGATGAGTTATAGTTTATGTGTGATATTATGGCCTTCTCTGATCCTTTAGCCCTGTTTAAGCAAGATATGCTCCCTGAAGGGCTAAGCTCAGGGGTGGGTTCTTTATGGAAGGAGGAATGATGGGGGATATTTAGAGGGAGAAGATTAATTAATATTGGATGTAGATTCTAAAGCCTTTGAGAGGCTCTTGATATCCTTGGACCTCTTGAAGTTAGACTTATCCTAAAATTTGTAGGGATAAATTTAGATAAATCAATCAAAATAGACAATAACTTGTCAATAGTGATAATAGTACTGTTGAGTATATAAAATAAGTATACTGTTTAAGAAAAAAGGTCTTTTTTGTGGCCATATGGAATATAAAGTGTACTAAAATTGGTGGGCCAAACTTGATCCATAAATGAGTGTAAAATGATAAATAGAAGGATATTTAAAAGCATCTAAACCAGCTTGCCTCCATTTTTAAATAGAAAGAAGGAAGTAAAAAATGTGACCCTATTGAAAATCCAAGTGTTCTTATTAAGAAAAAGCAGCCATTCACTGTGGAAACTAGCATAAAAAAGCCAGCACCACTCTGCCACTAAAAAGGGTGGTGGAGCCTCTTATTGAAAAAATCAGCCCCATTGATAGTCTTTCTAAAAATCAGTAATGTCTTTTAAAGCGGTGCTTGACCAAAGTTGCACAAAAGCTTAATTGCTACAGTAAATTGTTTTTCAGGCACATAGTAAAAATAAAAATAAAAAAATATAGAGAAATAGGATAAAAATCAAACATCTTTATTATAGGTTTAGTTTCATATCTGGATGGCTGGAGTTTGGTATCTTACCGCTTTCTAAAAAAGGTTAATATTCTATTTTCAGCAACCAAAGGGGTAATGGTTTGACTTCTCAAATGATGGAATTCTTCATGGGAGGCAGAGGAGTAAATCTGGGTCAGCTGCATTGCTCTGTAACCTTAGTTCTATCCTTTCAAGCAATTTAAAATGTATTTTAGATGCCCAAGCTGTAAAAGCCAATGGTTTAATGAGCTGAATGGTGATCTTGCCACTGAATAAGGATTAAATCATAGGGCTGCAGATAGCCACAGTTTCACATATAAAGTTGGTACCAGAATAAGTGCCATATGTAGTTTTAGATCTTGGGCATTTAACCTATAGGTTTTAGCTAACTTTAAATATACAATATAATGAAGTTGACGTTTTTAAGTGATCTAAAAGTTTTATAATACAATGATAATATATTTGTCATTAAGAATAGTGTTGATGAGTTAGTGACAAAATTAATCCCTGCAACAGGGGGTTAACTTGGTTTAAAATTGAGATCTTTATAAAAATGTTGGAGTGGAAAATAATGGGGTTGGACCTTTATTTAAGGAAAGAATTTAGATTTTTTAATATGCAAATTCAGTATAGATGTTTGGGATTGCATGTTTAAAATCAGATTAGGACACTAGTTAAGCTATCTGGGGACTGTTTACCTCAATATCTTTCTTTTTTCAGCCAACATGATCTCTTCCAGCAGAGTTCAGCATGGCCACTGTCAACATGGCACTTCTCTAGAAGCTATACCAGAGAGGGGCTCCAGTAAATGATCTGTCCCAACTTTCATAAACCTTTCAAGGTAGCTGACCCCTTCTCATAAAGGAATCCTAGATATTTTAATCTCCTCTTTATCCTGAACCTCCCAGGCTTAAGATATATCTCCATGGTTGAATGCTGCCCCTAATTGGCAATACAATTTGAACATAGCCCCAGGTCAGCTCAACACATTTTATAGACAACCTACAATAATCAACTGGGGAATAGATCCTATGCATTTAAAGTAACCCAGGCCCAGGGTACCCACCTGCTATAAAGCTCTCCTAATATAGCAAAAGGAAAAATTGTCACAAAGAATATGATTGACCAGAGGGGTTAAAATAAAAGCCAGCAGCAGGATAAAATTTCAGGCATCATAATACAGATTAAAGGCATCAGCCTGCCATCACTGAAGACCTCTACAAAGCTCACTGCTTGGCACCTCAACCTAAACCCATGTACCAAGAAAACTATTGGCAATACCAACCTATACCAAGCCTGGCAAAGAATAGCCTGCAATCAATATTACAGCATTTCCTAGAGATACAGCAATACAGAAAAACATCACAGGTGCTAGCCCATGAACTTGGACCTACCAAAAGAGATAGATTAGGTTCCCTGACATTATAGCGGCAACCAGGGATGGCAGGTATCTAAACTCCTTATTAAAATCATCAAACAATCCAGGCAGGGAATATATGGAAATGTATATATGAAACCAAGGGTTCCCTAGGCCTAAATGATACAGCAAATCTAAAGTTCATCTAGGACCCAACTTTGAATAAATAAGAAAAGGTTCTATAGATGAAAACACTTAAGTTGGTTGAGATTGAGGCACTGTGAAGCTATTTATTTATATATATATATTCAGGGGGGAATTGGAATGTAGTAGAGCTAGCCCTTTTAAAAAACAAACAAAAGGCTTCAGCCTCAAATAGTACTTATAACTGTGAATGTGTATGAGGTTTGGCCACTCATCCAAACTTTAATAGACAATGAGACCAACTTAATGACTTGTTTAGACAAAATATATATACAACTCAAGAGAAATATCTGGGTATTGATATGGTCAAACCACCATAGCTCAAGAAACTGGAATATTCCTTAAAAGCCCTGAAAAGCAGCTCAAAGCCCATGCTAAGCAGATTGAGAGCTTTATCTGAAGCTCCCGAAAGGTAAACAAATAAAGTTTATCCAAGCTCAAGTGGTCCAAAAAAGTCTGCGGCTATATATGATTGGTTCATAGTTAGGATACCTGAAATTTTTTTGTTCATGTGGGCTATCCAAGTTGGGAGAGCTATCAATAATGCCATATACAGTGATTTTTATAAAGCACTGTTTGCAATAACTATGCCAGCAGAGTTCTTATGGTACATTGTAAGAAAATGGTTTATAAAACAATAAATAATTTTACAAGGTTTTCATTTACTATAAGGTGTATCAATCACATTATAGTCTCACAAGAGAAGGCGCTTTGGTGTGATGAGGCTAAATTTCTGCTCAATGGGGATCAGAGATAGAAAAATTTGGTTGAAAATCTGATATGGCATATGGTTATGTAATATTCACAGTTGACAATAAATACCAAGGTGTCATGCTTTAGGGCTACTTAATCATTAGTATTATAGGGAAGATATAGCTTCTTATTTAAACACAATTTTTCAAGGTCTATGTAAGAGCCTTAAATTTAAATATCTGTTTATGTTGGCTTTGGAAGAATAACCAGTTATATCATAATATAAGATAATGTTTCTGTTTAAAAAGCCAAAGAAGCTTGGGAATATTTTGATTATTTTTTTATCTGGATTTGCCTCTAAAAATCCTAGATCTGAATAATATTGAATATCTTTGAGATGTTATCTAATTTTTTTAAAACCCCTAACTTTCTTTTAGTGAATCTCATATTTGGAGTGGAAAGGGCATTAGAAGCAATCCCTATAGGAACTATCATGTATCTTGTTTACTCTATACTCAGAAGATTTGCTGCTGTTATCAGAGCTAGAGGTAGACCTACCATTACTAGTTTTACGAGATGTTCAGTCTTGTATCTCATTAGATTTTATAATAGATTTTGTTATTTTATTTTTATTAATTTTGTTTAAATCCATAGAAGGAATCTGTAGTGCGTCTATTAATGACAATTCAGTATTTTAATTCCTTAAGCTTTTTCTATTTTAACCAAGGCTGATGCCTAAATAGGCTTTGGGTTGGCTGTACTTCTCTATATTCATCCAATATTTATGTCTACCTAGTGGGGGCTTCTTCATATCAATAAAGGGATCCTTTCTGATGCTATCTATGCCATATCACAACAACCTTATCTCCAAGCTGGCTTTCCATATCAAACGATATCTCTTTACACAATTGCCCAGAATTTGGCTAGTGTACAGCCATGTCATCCACAGATACTAGGTTATTTGTATTGGCTTACGTGGGGCTAAGGCTACCAAGACAAAGGGAAGACAAACTTGGAAAAGATAGGGTTCTTGATAAAAGGGGCTCCCGCCCAGCGGCAAAGCCTGGACAATTGAATCTGGCAAGGGAAGAACTTTTATAGATGTCAGAAGAAGCATACCAACCGGTAAATGTCCCAGCTGCAATCCTGCAGCTGACCCTAGCTTTAACCCCAGGCTTGGTCACGACTCAAGGATGGTTGGATTAGGCTTTTAGGTTGGGATATAAAGGCTAGCTAATGTTATTAAGGCTTATTCGATTTATGACTAAAAGTGGATCAATAATTGATTGACCTTTGGTGGAGTTTGGTTTTTGTGGGCTTAAGATATATGTTATTGTTTATATGCTTATAAATATTCAAAGTCGAGGCCAGGTTGCTGAAAGTTGGTCTGTTAAGCCATTAGCTTATAGAAGTGTGGTATAGACTTAAAGTAGATTATTATAGATAGATAGATCGAGTTCAATTGAGAGTAGAGCTTAATTTATTGAAGTCGATGTTAATTTAAGCTAGCAGCATGAATAAGCAGTTGGTTATAAATTTATTCAAATATAATTTAAATCTAATTTGAATTTTAATAAAACTTATTGAAATCCAATTTAAATATAATTTAACTTTAATTTAATTAAAATTTAATAAAATTTATTAAAATCATATGCTGGGGTTGAGATGAACGATCTTGTGCTGGTAAATGGCTCTAGTGTGAGTATTCGAGAGCTCAAGCACAGAGATGCGGCCGCCATGGATTGCTGAAGAAATGGCAGTGTCAATGAGGATAGCTTTCCCTTGGCATCTGACATTAATTCTATGGTCAGGGGTAATGGTGTGGCTCATGACCATCCTTTTTGCTCCAAGCAGGTCTAGAACCTTCTTCAGCTTGGGGCACACCGTGTATTCGTCTTCTTGCGCATAACCTCGGAACCACAAAGGGCCCTCCTCCGATACGAGGATTTTGCGTGTACTAAGCTGGCTTTTGGTATCGTTCTTGAGAAACCTTCTGGCCTGCTTGTTGATGCCATCGACGCCGAGGCTTGTCCACTCCTCAGTGATGCCGCCATGGACGAATACAGTACCATGCACCAACGCACTCACTCGTAGCTTCCGTAACTCTTTGCCAATCCACCCCTGTTGAGAAAATGCAAAGCGGCGCTTCCCGACAAAGCTAGCCAGATCCATCCACGAGACGTACCTGTAGTCCTGTATTAAATTCAAGAACTCGTGGTTCCCCAGAAGATATATACAGTCTCCGCCTGCCTGCCTCGCCTCGTTGCGCAGCCGAAACATCATTTCGTACAACTTGACAGTGTCAGATCCCCTATCCACAACATCACCCTACATGTTAATAAGCACCAGTCAAAATCTTACTGTCTGAATCAAAGTGGCCTTACCACCCACCCAACTCCCTGCCTGATCCGTCAAATTAGACATCCTAAGCACTGCCTGGGCGCGTACTACATCGCCATGCAAATCACCAACAGCAACTACCCGGTAATTGTCTTTGACAACATTTGAGATCAAATTGCCTACTTCAAACAACAGCTTATCAACCAGCATAATCGCGTTGCCATCCTTTCCCGCGTATTTATCATGCCACGCCAAGGATTCAGTTGATCGCTTAACATATCTTCCTTTAAAGGCTACCATCTCACTCTTCCTCGGTCAAAATGGGTCGATCGGTGATTGAGAACCCCGTGTCCTTTTATGGAGAATACGCCATCTTTCTAACCGAGCACCAAAAGCCCCACTACCAAGACCCTTTGTTTCTTGCAACAGGGATATTTTCTATAAGCAACCCTCCCCATTAATCCCTGGGAATCTTTCCCCGTAAACGGCAAATCCCCCAAATGCGGTCATCACACCCCAAAACAAACACTTCAGCACTCGCTTTCCTCTAAGACCTAGCCCCACTTTCAAACCTTTCCTCAACACATACTACTTCAAATCAATAGCCTGATTACATCATCAACCAGCACCAAAGGAAACCTCCTGACCCATGTTTATAACTGTCTGTTAGCAGACAACTACCCGAGAAACCCCATAACTTTTTTAGATGTTAAATATCATACATAAATGTACCCAACAACTAACCCAGACCTTATTTCCCTAATCTAAGCTCATCAACACAACCTCACAACTTTTCCAAACCCCACCCAATAAATCTCCAATAAGAGCCATAAAAATAAATACTTGTAGGGAAAATATATCATTGAAATATCACAGGGATTTATAGCTATACTTTTTGCTCTTAAGGCGGAAGTAATCTAGGGAATAGTGCAGAGGTAAATGGCTACAGTGATCAGATGTTGATCCAAATACGTTCCTCTAGACGGACAAGAAATGAATCAGCTGGGTCAAATTAAACAACCTCCTCATTTGGCTCATATTGCAACACCTCTCTTCCCAAAAAGGCTAACCATTAATTTGGGGATTGGATCATTTTTCTAATAGACCTGCCACTAAATCCATAGCACAGCATGATGCAGTTAAAGAATACCTCATCTCAAATACAATACTTTTATATCAACAAACCAATAAAATTCACATATTTTCATATTATGCAAACCATCAGAATCATGCTAAGGATATACTTCTTCTATTGATGAATATTTACCAATATAATGCATATAATCAGTATCCATGTTTAATAAATCTAAAAGAATTAGGTTACATCTTATGCAGATCGTTAAAATTTCCAAATAAAATTAGATCACTTCAAGATAAAGGATATTAACTTTTTATTATAAATATGGTTTAACCAGTAGTATGAAAAGCTCAAGCACTTTAACCCTATACTTAGTTTCCTTAAAAAAGCTTAACAACCATGGTTTAAAGTTGGAACAACTTCTCAATCCCAAGTTTCAAATGATTTTAGGATTCAAGTGAGCTTTGAACTTCCAATAAAGTATGTTCTAACTAGGAATAATTGTCACTTTATGCCCCTAAAAATATATGGAGGGTTTAAGGTTGATTAGCTCAACTGATATTATTTGATAAAAATGACCATGTGATTAATGCTGATGCTTGGAAGTTTCACACGTACCACTCTTAAATAAAAGACAAAGCTTCTGGTTATTTGAGATAATAGCTTCTATTAAAGCATCTTCAACCACACCCTATCAGTAGATATTTTCTCTAAGAAACAACCCAATCACCGGTTGCAGCATATTTGATTACTCTCTCTCTAGAAATCATCCCCCCAAGAATAAGCTCAATCACCAAGTAAAGGTTGACAACATGCAATCCAGTTACTACACCAGGGTCAATTGTTTGAGTTATAAGGGGATCCAGACCACCCAAAGCCCCATGACTGCATCAATATACATGAACAATATGTGATTTATCACCTAGCTATATAGTCATATCTTTCTATATCCAATCAATATACATCATTTACTTAAGTATCCATTTTTTTGTTTTTTTTATATTTCTCAGTAGTATATACTACCCAGCAAACCCAAATCAAGGCAGAAACCAGTGCATCATCCTTTAGATCCCACTGTTTATTTCAATATATAACAGCTGAATTGCTCCTGAATGTTACTTCAAACTAGCTCATCAAGAAGATTCCATATCAGCTATCCAAAATTGCTGGCATATAACATCTAAGAATTACTTAACTATCATCAATCTGGGAGCTTTGATTGGATATGTTGGCTTTACCTGAACCATGTTAATCTTTTTATCCCTGGGAGATTCTACAAGAAAAGTCATTACTGCAATTATAAAGAAAGCATTCTGCCAAGTCTTTTTTCCCAGGGGAGTTACTAACCAAAGCAGGTATTTCTCTTGGTCCCAGGTGATGACCTTGATGCCGCCACCAATTGATTTCTCATCCAAAATTGAACCTTAAAGTCTTGGCTTCTGCTAGCTACTCAAACCCAAGCAATAGATAGGTTAATTGGTGATATGAAGGGCCTAATAAAAGCTCAATCCCAAAATCATTGTACAGACTGGAAATCTTAAGCCACTCCCAGTTAACCTTTGAGTGGGTCAATACTATGGATTTTGATGTAACTAAAAGATGATATGGATACTTGTAGAAAATGAATAAAACAGCATGATGTATAGTCTCAGATAGATTGGTTCAAAGTTAATAGCTACTCTTTAAAAAGAGATGATCAAAACTTATCCAAAAGCTCTTTGAATTAACCTGGTTTTAAAACTTAATGGAGCTATTTTTACTGGCAATGAAAGAGGAAGGTTGCAGCTACTTAACAGCTATAAAATTCCTTGATATTTGAAGAATTGCATACCAATATAGAGATAAAAATTAATACACCATATCAATTTTAAATTTTATAAACCAACACCAAGCTATAAAAAAGAGTGAAGTATAGCCATATATGAGCAATAATTTTGATCTAAAGTAGCTTCTATAAAGGATTGTGAGGTAAAAGTAAAAGAATTCCTATTTTCAGAATCTATACCTGATCACTCAAAAGCTATTCATCAACATCATGGCTCCTATGTCTGTCAGGATTTCTGATCATTACAGTTTGGCCAAATCCCTACCTTAAATCCCACCCACAAAAGATAAATAGTTGGGCCATCTAAGCACTAAACCTATGAATTATTGCCCCAAGGATTGGTGAGCATCTTTAGCCCCTTTTATAGCCTATTTATCCAAGATTAAATATCCTAGCTATGATTGACAAAAAATTTTCTGCTGGCTTCATATTTTATAACAAACTCATAGAATCCTAGTTCTAGATGAATATAATCAGGTGGAAAAGCCTGATGGGTTTGCTTCATAGTATAAGGATAGAGCTCTGCCCATTGATACTCTAAATTATTGAGCCTGTTTTGCTAGCCTTCATGATAAAGTATCAAGGATACTGATCTAGAAAAATAAGTTATCTATAGGACAGAGCATCCTCCATAAAAATATAATTTATCTGAACCCAACTTGAAAGCATGCCCTTTACCCCACCTGCCTTTAGAGAGAAATCATCAGAGAATTGCATGATAGGATAATGGAAAATTATGGGTTGGTTTCACAAAGCTTTAGGTGTAAACCTGTCCTATTTGCAGCTAGTAATAGACTCAAGGTTGCACTGATTCTCAATTGGTGTTTGAATAAACCATTCTTGCTAAGAATTTAGCCCTTTGAGTCATTCTGAGTTTGTCTTAGTAGATGGCTGGCTTCAATAGAAACCATAGTGGACTAATTACAATAGGTTGCTACTAGTAAAAGGCTTTAAGTCTTTAAATATCCAGTGGAGGTAAATACTTAATAGTGGCTCAAGTAAATATAAAGTAAGTAAGTAAGCTTGTATACATATACATTTATTTTAGAGAGAATAAGTGTTATATAGCAGATAAATGTGAGGCATTAATTTTACTTAAAAATATACATATATCTAGGATCTAGAGCTTTCAGTAAATAGATGTATCTTGAGGCACAGTAATTCAGCTTCAGGATGTATTAAAAAGATTGGAGGAAGAAGGACCTTCTGTACTATTAGCTGTCTAAAATGTGATATCAAATAGACTGATTTACAGTAGTCTTAAGAGATTTTGAGACAAACAAAACCAAGTCAGCATAAAGCAAAATCAACCTGGCTAAAAATCAACTCAGCTTAAAAAAGAAGGAATCCCAAATCTACGGTAACTTAATATAAATTCCTTGATCTGTAAAGAAGTTCTAAGCTGAGTTGATTTTGTTCTCAGCTTTGGAAACTTTCTTTGGGTTGGCCTGATTTTGTTTGCAGTAGTTTTCAAAGCTATGGCGCCAAGCAAAAAGCTTATATGTAAGCAAAAATAACTCAGATTCAAATAAGAACAGCTCATATGGAACCAAAATCAATAGGATGAAATGAAATAAAAACAATAAATTTATATCACTTAACAGTAGTTTTGGGTTCACTTCTGCTTTTCTGTATCTGCGTTTGTAAGAGAGGGGGGCTAAACTAACTAAGTTCATCTCCCATCCCAGGGGAAGAATCCACCAGGACACAATCCAGTGTAAGACTGGTATGACCGCTCAAAGGGGTATCCACAGCAAGGACACGGAGGACAAACAGGGAAAGTAAGAGTCTAAACCCATCAAGAAGATCCTGCCAAGTAGCCAGGGAGTGTGCTTGGGGGTGTACTCAAGGGGAGACTTCTCCTCCTCAGGAACAGAAGGCTTTGCTCCATGGAGAGGTAAGGCACAGGGGGGTCTAAATTCTGGGAGACCTGACAAGCAGTCTCAGAGGAGAACACTTCAAGATTGTCACATGTGGGGCTCTTAAAAGGATTTTCATTGGAGACCAGGAGGTCTTGGTCTTGGCCAGGGATATTGTCAAACACATTTAAGAGGTGGGCCAGGTTGTCACTCACATGATGAAGGGAGGAGGAAATCTGATCCCACAGATCTGGAGGGGTAGTCCAGATCATCACCATGGTTGGTACCAGGGTGAAAACCACAAATTTTAACAGAGGCCAGCATTTTTCAAAGACCCAGTGAGTTTTAGCACTGTTGGAGCAAAAAAGGTATCTTTTAACTGCAACTAAAAACATAGAGCAATTAAGCGTCACAGAAGTGGAGAAGACAGCAAACCAAGCTATACACTTTAAAATAGCTGGAGACAGGAAACTAGTCCATACACTTTGATAAGAACTAGAAGACACACTAAAAGATTTATAAAGAAGCTTAGACAACAACAAAGCAAATGGATTACAAAACCAAACTTAAAGAAGGTAATTATATCAGTTTCAATACTAATATTAGAGTTCAAATAAGGTTTTCAAAAATCAAAAGCAGTAAGAAACAATGTAAACACTAACTATAGTTTTAGGGACTTTAAAGAAGGTGCTGGGACCCAGAGAAGACACAGAGGAAGGAGAAGAGTTAAATTTTAAAATAAGAAAGTCAAGAAGCATAAGACACCAATGGAGTGTCTCAAACTTTCAAAGCTATGAAATGGGAAATTTTAAAGCTTTAATTGATAAGAATGAGCAAGCAGGGGACCAGAAGTCCCCTATCTTGCTTTAAGGCAATAGGTTTGAATTGGGAGGTCACCTGACCTCAGTTTGACATTTGATTGGCCTGAGTAGAATTTTTTTTCAGAAGTTTCAGGAGGTTTAGATGGCTTCTCATTATTTCCAACCAAACTTCAATTGGCTGGTTCCTAAAGAACCCCTCAGAATGCCATTAACTCCAGTCTGAATGGAATTTGGTGAATTGGCAGAAGTGCGACCAGATTGTTAAGCCTTCAATTGTTTTAAATGAGGGCAAAACCAGGCCAGCAAATAGTCCAAATTAATCAGGGATTCCTCCAAAGTAGGAACAGAATTCAGGACTTTGGTATTTACCACCTGGTAAGGATATGCCAACACAAATCTCTCATCAACCGTGTGGGCTAAATCATCAGGGGAATTAAGTGGCTTTATTGAGTTTTGAGCTGTCTTCTTTGTATGTTGGGGAAATAGACCTATCCAGGGCCAAAGGGGGAGTAACTTTACAGGGTTGATTATACTTTCTGGTGAGTTGATTTTTTTTATCAGAGTTATTTTTTCTGGCAGATGAGTTTACTTTTTTGTGGCCAAGTTGACACTTTTTAAATTTTCAAAATGGCTTTTTATAATAAAGTAGCTACTTTTTCTTGACTTTATTAGTTAAGAGAAGGAATAAAAGTATTTTATATGGCCATAATAATTTTTATTTACAGATGATGCTGGTTTAATTTAATTTTGAAGTTTTAAAATTGTTGACTTGGCCACTTTTAGATCCTCACTTTGGCATCCCCACAGTTGATTTTGGCCACTGTTGCCCCAGGTACTAGACCTTGAGGAAAACCTGGGACCATTTTCCCTCCTTGGGCAATACTCCAACCAGGATCCATTGGAAACACCTAAAAATTTTCAATAAAGCCACAGATAGTGAGGGAACAAGGGTTTGCCCTATTCCAACTGCCCAATATCCAACCCTCACCAAGCAGACTTTTGGGTTTTCCCATCCACTGTTTTTGGCTCCCACTTGCAAAACTTTTGCATAGTGGGAGAGCAACTGTGACGGAAATCACTGGATAATATGAAGCCGTTTCTAAAGGCCGGAGGTAGATGAGAAATCCGGAAGCTAGTTGGACTTGTATGATGATTTGGCAGCTAGTCTAAATCACAATCATCAAGAACAACTACTATATTGGAAGGGAGATCAGGATCCTAGTACAATAAGAAAGTACCCAATGACAATCATAATTAAAGCAACCAACTGGTGATGAGTTTCACCACAGCTGGGATTTGTGGATTTGCTTTAGTATATTGGGGGTTGTAGTACTGATAACATTGAGTTTAAGGAAGCTCTCAGGTGGGAGGACCATCTTGGTGTTAAGGAGTTTGTAGTCTTTGTCAACATTGGATAATAAAGGATGACAACTAAGCGCGTCAGGTAGGGTATTGAGTATACCCTTCTTGTACACAAGCTTGAAGCAGAAATTTGACAGCTCAAGTACCCATCTAGCGTGTCTCTGGGAGATGCAGCACGACTCGGTAAAGTAAAGCAAGTTCTTATGGTCTGTGTAAATGAGGAAAGGCTTGTCAAGTCCCTCAAGGTAGCAACGCCAATGCTTGAGTGTTTTGATGATGGCAAGAAGTTCCTTGTTGTGTACAGGGTAGTTTTGTTCAGCTGGAAGGTGTTTTTGAGAGAAGTATGCAACAGGGTGTTGCATCCCATCCCCCAAGCTGAAGGAGAACACTGCCAACAGCATAGTTGCTGGCATCAGTCTCAACCAAGAAGGGTTTGGAAGGATCAGGCATCAGGAGGACAGGAGTGGAGACAAAGACGGCCTTTGTAGCCTCAAACGCAAGCTGGGCCTCAGGTGTCCAGACAAAAGGAATAGAAGGAGAAGTAAGGGTAGTGAGAGGCAAAACTAAAGAAGAAAATTTTTCCACAAACTTACGGCAATAGTTTGCCAATCCAAGGAAACCACAAAGTTGTGAGCAAGTCTTGGGAACAGGCCAGTTTTGGATAGCATCCACCTTGCTAGGAGAGACAGCAAAACCGTTTTGAGTGACAACGTACCCAAGGAAATTGACCTCGGTGCAGAAGAATGAGCACTTTGAAGATTTTGCAAATAGGTTGTATTCTCAAAGTCTCTGGAGTACCTGGCAGACGTGGGCAACATGGTTGTCAATGGAAGAGGAGTATATGAGAATATTGTCAAGATAGACAACAACAAACTTGTTAAGGAAGGGAAGAAGTGCCTCATTCATTAAGGCCTGAAAGGTTGACAGAGCGTTACATAATCCAAAGGGCATTACATTGTACTCATATAACCCAAATGGGGTACAGAACACGGTCTTCCATTTGTGGCCAGGAGAGACTCTGATCTGGTTGAAAGCGCTTTGGAGGTCAATCTTAGTGTATACAGAACTACCAGCAAGGCAATTGGTCAAAGCCTCAGCAGAGGGAATAGGGCATCTATCCTTGATTGTGATCTCATTGAGAGCTCTATAGTCTACACAAGGGCGCTTAGAGCCATCTGATTTACTGACAAAGAAGATGGGGGAAGAACATGGAGACGTGGATTGTGAGATGAAACCTTTGGAGAGTTCCTCATTGATGTAGTTCTTTAGTAGAGTGTTGTCTGAGTCAGAGAGAGGGATAAGCCTTCCCCAGGGAGGAGTGGTGCCTGGTTTAAGGTTTATCTGAATATTATAGGGCCTATGAGGAGGTAGCAAGTTACATTCCTCTTCACTAAAGCAATCCTTGAAGTCAGAGTAACAATAAGGTAATCCATCCTTGTCCTTGGCGGAAAGAGTATCCAGGATTGTACTAGAGATGGTAGTCAGGTTCAGTTTGGAGGGGATTGGGCAAAGAGTACCAGATACAAGGGGAAGCAATTTGACAATGTCATTGCATGTAAATGAAATCTTGTTGTTTGGGTGATCAAAGTTAAGCAAAGACTCTCTCAACCATGGGAATCCAAGGATGAACAGGAAGGATAAGTTGGGGGAGGAGTTACACGTGACGCAGAATGGAGAGCCCTCCAAGTCAATGGTGACAGGTTGGAGGATAGGTGTGGCGCCAGTGATAGTGCTATTTCCCACCTTAACGTCAAGGGACCCGGAAGCAGGGAGTCCAATTAGTTTAGCAAGTTTCTCCTCAATGAAGTTGGCATTAGCGCCAGTATTAAGAAGAGCAAGGACCTTGATCTTTCCCAAAGGTCCATGAATAGTTACTAAGACGGTAGGTGACTTGGAAGTGTCAATAAGGGAAAGCAAAGTGAGAGTGGAGGTCTTGTTGACAAAGGGGGAACACTTGGAGAGAGGGCAGGCTGGTAGAAGATGGTCCTTTGATCCACAGTAGGAGCAGAGGTTATTGTTCCTTCTTCTAAGGACTTCCTTGGCAGTAAGGCAAAAACCTCCCCCAGACTTTGGCTTGGTGCCAGGTGGAGGGGTTGAAGAAAGCGGTACCTTGTCTGGTACAAACAACCAAGCTGCAGGGGATAGGTTAGAAGAAGGATGTGTTTTTAAGGAAAGGTATTTTTGGTTCCACTTAACCACCTCTCTGATAAGAGGTTCTAGTTTATCAGGGAGGTCTGTGGTGGACCAAAAATTCCTGGAGCAATCTGTTGAGGCCTATTTTGTAGAAGCTACAAGCCTCAGCGTCAGAGGCTTGTAGTCTTGACTGAAGAGAGCAAAACTTCTGGTTGTATTTGCCAAGTGGGAGCAAACCTTGTGTGAGACCTGCAAAACAAGAAGCAGAGGGAGTGGATGACTCTTTGTCTTCTCCAGAGAAGGATAGGAGTGAACTGACAAAGAGGTTGTAGTTCTGGAGGATACCTGGGTTGCGTATTGAGTGAGAGCTAAACCAATCTCTGTAGTGACCAGTGAGCTTCTCCGCAAGATAGAGGACCTTCTGGGAGTTGGTGGAGAACTCAGATCTGTAAGCAGTAAAGTGGGCCTGTGCATAAGCTAAAGTGTTAAAAATACTAGGGGGTGGTGAACTATGAGCTAAGGTATTGAGAACTACTGTTTGATTGGTGTAGGAAGTAGGAGTATGCCCCTCCTTATTACAAAAAACTTTATCATATAACCAACCAAGTAAAAAAACTACTAGAGATAACAATGTTACAATAATAATAGAGAGAAACAAGGCTAAGAAGATGATAGAAGAAATGGAAAAAGTATTGCCTGGGTCAATCCCATGGGAAGCCAAAATAATGTAAGGTCTTGCCCATAGTGGTGCAAGGTTATAAACTAGCGCGTGTAAGGCATTAGGATTCAGATTTAAAAGGTATAAAAAGGTGGGAACTGTCTGCAAAATAATCTTACAGAACCCTGCTAAAAACCTATACTGAGTTACAAAAGGAGTGATTGAGTTTAAGAACCCTAAGCAAAGAAGATAAAATAAAGTGTTTAATAGTGAACAATTTGTAACTAAGGGAATGTCAATATTTGGATATTCTCCATCAGCAAATTGGTACATATAACTATTGAAAGATTCCTTAAGGGAAAATAATGGATACAACAAGCCTAAGGCTTGTTGTTTTACAAGTTCCATTTGTTCAAGGAAAGAAAAGGCTAAACTTTAAAATGAATTTAATAAAAATGTATAAATTTCTAAAAAATTAAGATCTCAAGTTTAAATTAGATAAAGAATTGAAGGGTAGAAATCACTTAGAATTTTGGCTTAAAGCCTACTCTTCATAAGTTCTTTATTATATAGGCTTGTTTTGTTCTCAGTTTACAGTGATAGGCAGGGAGGGAAACAGCCAAGAAAAGGAGAAACTGGAGAAAACCTGTGTAGGAACCTGGAGCAGAAGGAGAACTAAAAAACCCAACAGAAGTTGCAGATCAGCAATGTGAAAACTGGAGAAGCGGCAATAACGTAAGCAGGAGTTTCAAAAAGGTGAGCAATGATGAAAATATTCTAACTTTAAAGTAGAAATATATAATAATATAGAAATAGGAAAGACAGAGGACAACAACAACAACAATTCAAACAAAAATAGCGTAAAACAAGGTAATTAACTTAAATTACTTAATTATTTAACAATTTTAACTAAACTTTTCTAATATTAAAAAATAAA
>QTSX02007543.1:0-20866 GCA_014839935.2 Entomophthora muscae | reverse complement strand
AAGCAGAAAAAGCGGAATAGACGTCCAACGCTTGCACAAGGCACAAACTGGGAAACAAGAAAGACCCAAGGATTTCCATCCAAGAGGTTGCTCTGCTTGACCACCTCCTGAAGGCAACAGGAGCAACGCCAACCACAAACCCACAGGTTCTAATGGACATGGGAATGGAAACATTGGCCAGTCAAGCCGTACTCATTTCTGTGTCACTGCCACGCAAGGCAACCAAGATGAGGGAAAAGCCTAGGGAGAGCACTAAACAAGCCAAGCTCTCCTCACGCAACTCCTGACTTGCCCAACAATGAATACCAACCTGAGGACGTGGACCAGTGTCCAATGATCCAGGTGCCCTCGGGGGACCCAGTACTGTACACCATTGCCAGACATCCCAATAAATTGATGTCCTGTCCTTTTCCCTTTTGCAGTTACACAGGCTCAGCACTCTTGGACACAGGCGCAGACCAAACCTTAGTCAACAGTAGCTTTTTGGATAAGTTCAAGCTGGCCACTAATCCTTTGCGGATTAAAAATGTGGTCCTGGCTGATGAACACCACATTGCCGTGACAAAGTAAACTGCCCCCTTCTCTGTCATGCTTGAAAACCTCCACTCCACCATCCAAGGTCCTGTCATCAACTTCCCTAAGTTTAACATTGTACTGGGACTAGACTGGTTACGGAAAAACAACCCTCATGTAGACTGGGCAACCTCAGTATTGACCATCAAGCGTGAAGGGGTTAACCACCAGATCTACCCTGACTCTGTGGACCAACTTCTATGCAACCACGTCTTTGTGTGTATCACAGAGACCCAGGACAAAAAGATAGACTTGAAGTCAATTGACTGGGACTCCTGCCAATATGAGATCATACACCTCAAAGACCACCAGGACACCTCCACGCCTCAGGACCGCAACATTGTGGCCTGACACCCAGAAATCTTTAAGAAAGTGTTACCTAGGCTGCCCCCTGAGAAGCATATTCAGCACTCTATCCAACTCAAGGGGGCTGTACCCAAGGCACGCCCCATTTATAGGCTGACCCCAAACAAGGACAACGCCTTATGCGCCTACCTCAAGGAGGCATTGGAAAAAGGACTTATCTGCCCCTCACAGTCTTCCTTTGGGGCTGCCATATTCTTTGTGGCTAAGAAAGTTGGTACCTTACGCCTGGTCACAGACTACTGCGCCCTAAATGAAGTTATCATTAAGAATTGTTACCCACTACCACTGATTGACAACCTTTTTGACGCCTTGGGAGGAGCCACTGTCTTCTCCAAGATTGATCTAACTGCAGGCTACAATCAGATTTGTATCAAGGAGAAAGACATCCCCAAAACAGCCTTCTGCACTAAATACGGCCCCTACAAATGTGTGGTACTCAACTTTGGCATGACCAATGCCCTGTCTACTTTCATAGCCTTCATGAACAAAGTGTTTGCGCCTCACATAGGCAAACACGCCTTAGTGTACCTAGACAACATTATTGTCTACAGCCTCTCAGTGGAACATCACCACAAAGACCTGGAGGCAGTCTTTGCAACCCTGGCACAATACAAACTGTTGGCCAAGCCCTCCAAGTGCCAGTTCTTCCGTGAGCAGCTACCCTTCCTGGGACATATAGTCTCAAAGGACAGCATCAAACCCAACAGCCAAAAGATACAGGCCATCTGCAAGATGCCACCACCTAAGGATAAGTTGGAACTCTGCACCTTCTTGGGAATGGTGGCCTATGTACAACATTTCATAACTGACTGTGGCGTTCTGACTGCCCCTTATCTGCCATAACTGGCGCCAAGTCTAAGTTTGTGTGGACCCCCCAACGTGACCTCTGCTTTAGATGCCTCAAAGAGAAGCTCACAACAGCTCCCATCCTGCAATACCCCAAACGTGACGGGGAATACCAGATGGAAACCAACGCCTCAGATGCATCTATTGGGGGAGTACTACAAATTAAGAATAGTGATGGTGACTTCCTGCCCGTAGCCTACAAATTGCAGAAATTGACAGATGACAAGTGTTGATACCCTATCCATGATAAGGAACTTCTGGATATTGTACACTGTCTAGTCAAATGGCGTTGCTACCTAGAACACCAGGAAGAATTCACAGCATTAACCAATCACAAGTCACTCATCTATTTCAAGACTCAAGAAAATTTGTTGTGCCGCCAAGCGCGATGGATGGAACTATTGGAGAGATTTAACATTCTCATCCAGTACAAGCCTGGGGCCAAGCTTGCCATGGCAGACGCCCTGTCCTGTCTATATGTCTTTGCTTCTAGAAGAGAGAATGGGCTTGACCCAGACTGGCCTTTCCTGGTGCTACAAACAAAAGACAAAGGTTTCCCCCTGGCACAACTGACATAACCAAAGAAACAGTCATTAAGAATGAGCATCTCTTCGCTGATGTATATGGGACTCTTCACAGAAAAATGACTGACGGCACAACCTTTTCCTACACATCAGCAAGCCAACATTATCCTTTGCTATCACAGAGACCTTGAACATACCAAGAGCAGGAATCTATATGAGTTCCTAAAACATAAAGCCTGGTGGCCAACCTTATACTGCAATGTCCAAGAAGTTCTAGACCAATGTGAGGTGTACAAAAAGTTTGCCAAAAGCGGAACCCCACCAAATTCAGTACTTCCCATACACACACAACTATCTTTCAAAGTATGGGCTCTTGACATTGTTGGTCAAATGCCAGGAAAGCACAATGACAAGAAATACATCATCAGTAAGTTCGGAAAGCCAGAACTCCTGATAACTGATGGAGGCAAAGAGTTGACCTCCAAAAACACCAATGTATACCTCACCAATAATGGGGTCAAACACACTGTAACAACACCATACTACCCACAGGCCAATGGACAAGTAGAGCGGCTTAATGGTAACCTTGTGCAAGCCTTAGTCAAACTCACTGCTAGGAGACCTGAAGACTGGTATAAGCAGCTACAGACTGCATTACTTGTGTGTCAAACCTGAGTGAACAGATCCATCAGGAAAAGCCTGTTTGAACTGTTATACAGCACACAGCCAAATATCATTCAAGCATTGACAGGACCTAAACTGGAAATCCCAAGTGAAGTCCCCCCACGTTCAGACTCTCAAGTTATAGAGGCTAATCACAAGCAAACCGCCAAAGAGAATGAACGTCTGAAAAAGAAATTTGTTCCCATCCATAATAGGCATGAAGTTGGGGACAAAGTATGGTTCATGAATGTTGACAAGAGCAAGCTACAACCTGAAAAAGTGGGGGCAGAAATCATTCTAAAGGTAAACAACAATAACACTTACCTTGTGCAAGGGCTTGGCAAACGTAAACAAGACAAGACCCTACACCATGATTGCCTACAACCCTGAAAGGCAAGACAGAAACAACAAGAGACTGCCCTACCCGCTACAGAACAACAACTAGTTCAATACGGCGCCCGGGCTCCTGACAACCTCCCTGACAACCTGCCCCCAGAGAAGGCTGACCTTCAGTTGGGGGATGTTGAAACCACAGGCTTTACCCACCAGCAAGGTTCCAACCAAACGGGTTTGTGACTTGCAATCCAATTATCCAGTCACTCAAAGCCAGGCTAGGAAGTCAACTCAAATTACCAAATCCAACAACATGAACAGATGATGATCCTTTACAGTGGATACCTTGTTTTGGCGCTTGACTCATTATCAGGATCAAGCCATTCCCTTCTTCCATCCAACTGTGTGATCACCAATCATGTTCCTGTTATCCATTGATCCACATGAACTATATAATCACTATCTCCCAATAAAGATTACTATCTATCTTCTAAATATTTTCCCCATGTAACTCTGCTAAAACAGCACAGTTACAACAAAGTTGTTTATTTTAAGATGTCAATAGTGAGGAAGGCTTCTTCTCCTCACCATTTATACTTACTGGAGAAAACTTAATCTTTTGTGCTACCAGAGGGCTGGTGGCATCATCTTCAGTGATATTTGCAATTTGGCTTGGAAATTGCGCAATTAGACCTGGGGGTGGAAGTGCATTGACTGCTATAACATGAACCTTGGTTTGGCTACAGCATGCCAAGATACCACAGCTATATTTAGAACCCACAAGCAATTGAGCGCCCTATCATGTGATCAAACAATTGCCCTTGTCAGGGACCCAACCTGCGGGGGTTCCTGAGGACTTGCGGGCGGACGGCCCGCAGGCCCAGCAGGGAGAGCCCACCACAGGATTGGGGCTAACTTTTCAATATAAGATAACAATTTTCCAAGTATTGCCCAAGGTCCGGTTGTAGGCACCATGAAATCAATCAAACCAGTGAGGGTGATATACATCACCCCAAATATCTGGGTGGAGGTGGATTCATCAGCGGCAACAGAATCTTGTAGGCGGTCGGGCCGCGGGGTGTGGGGCGGCGTCATTGGAACTAAATAGGCGGGCAGGAAATTATACTTGTCTCGGAATAGCAGAGGAGGTCTGGTGATTTTGATGCCTTCTCTATATACGGTCTCAGTCTCTCTAGTTCTAGCTTCAGGGTCATGGATAAGAATTTCCTCCAGAGTAAACTCCAAATACGCCGGGTTGGGTGGGTACTCGGTAAAATGTACTGGGCCAAAGGGAGCTCCTGGTGGACGGTAAAGTTAGGGTGGCTGGTCCGCGGTTTCTTGGGTTATGTGGACACGGGGGACGGGGCCGCAAGGAGTAGACTGAAGATGAAATAAAACTAATAACAAGTATGGTATGATCTGGTTAAACCAAAGGTTCATGTCACTTTATTGCAAGGATGGCAATAGGCATCTTCCTGGCGGCTCAGGGTATAAGTATGCCCATCTGTCATGGCAAAACTTTCAAAGATTTTCATGGCCTGGGTTTTCCCCTCTACTAGGTCTTCACAGTCCTCAGTGGCAACAATTGCGGGGGTTATTTCATTGGGTGACTTGCAACTAGAGCACTCCAATTCTCAACCAGGTCACGGGACGGGTCATCTCTGGGTGGCCCGTTTCTTATGAAAGTTACCTTTGTTTCTTCTTCTGATGTGGCCCGGGTTATTCTGGAGTCTGTGGCTAACCCAACCCGTTGATTGGTTGGGTTAACAGGAACCCCTAGCGCGGGGGCATCATTGTAGGCAAACTTGGTTCATCAAACTTCAGGAGATTCTCCGAAGTCAAATCCGATCCTGATTTGATCCCCAAAAACTGCGGGCGGCCGGGCGGCTGGCCCTGCGGGCTGACAGCCCGCGAGATGCCAGGGTTTGACTTCCATAGTTGAGGTCTTTTGATTATCATAGTTGACAGAAGTTTGTCACTCGTGACAGCCCTCCTGATTTACCATTTTCTGATAATAAATGAGCCTGAATTTGTGTTTAGACTTGATGTCAGGGCTTTGCAGCATGTGAGCCTTGCAAACCCCAGGTCATTCATGATCAGAAAGTGGGTTTTCTCTCAGGAAGGCAGTTGGCAATATTTCTCATGCTATGGGTAGCTTTGTCTCTAGGAAGGCTAGCTGACTTTCCAGGGCATTCTGAGCCCTGACAATAGTACTTATTTGGTTCTAGACTTCTTTGGTTTTCTTTATTCCAGTATTAATGAAGCTTACTATATTAAAAGTTAAATTATACAAACAAAAAATCTCTTTTTAATCTATAGCTGCTTGTTTATATATTGTTTGATAAATTTTAATTTTAAAAAGGTATAAATATTAGTCCTGTGTAATATGAAAATTTCTCTCATAAATATATAATTCCAGTGGGTATTTTTTGCACCTTTTAAACTATGTATAAGCTTATAAAATTTATAAAAAAAACACTCCAATATCCTTTTTATTTTAAATTAAATATCCTTCAATAATAATGTGGTCAGCCAAAATGTCATTATTGAAAGATCAACTAATGCTTTAGTTAAGGTATTAAGTGTAAAGTTGGGCGAAATAAGTGACATAAATTCGAATATTAAGTCGAAGCCATCCGTCAATTTATAAAAGTCGAAAACAAATATGTCCTTATGGCTGGATAAAGAGATGGCGTCAAAATGGATTACATTCCTCTTTTCCTGCAACGGAAAACCTTCTTTTTCTTAAACTTACCTAGTCACATTTTTTCAAATAGATTATGTAAGTTATTTTTTCTGCCTTGTTCTTTCCTTTTTACTAAACAGGTCAAATTATAGCGAATGGCTGAACAAACGGCCGATAGTCGTGGTGCTCGTGGTGGATTCGGACGTGGTCGCGGACGTGGTGGCCGTGGACGCGGACGCGGACGTGGTCGCGGAAGAAATGATGAGAAAGAATGGTAATTTTCATTCTCAGCAATAACTAAACCACACAGGGTCCCTGTCACCAAGCTTGGACGTCTCGTGAAAGATGGAAAGATCAAAACTATTGAACAGATTTATTTGTTCTCTCTTCCCATCAAGGAGTATCAGATCGTTGATTTCTTCCTCCCTAAACTCAAGGACGAGGTTATGAAGATCATGCCAGTTCAAAAGCAAACAACAGCTGGTCAGCGCACTCGTTTTAAGGCTTTCGTTGTCATCGGTGACTCTGATGGACATATCGGACTTGGTGTTAAATGCTCTAAGGAAGTTGCTACCTCCATTCGTGGAGCCATCATCCTAGCCAAGCTCTCAATCATTCCTGTCCGTCGTGGATATTGGGGTGCTAATCTTGGTGAGCCCCACACTGTCCCCATCAAAGTTACAGGAAAATGCGGTTCAGTCATCACTCGTCTTGTTCCCGCCCCCCGTGGTACCGGTATTGTCGCTGCCCCTACTCCTAAGAAAGTCCTGCAATTAGCTGGCATCATCGATTGTTACACTTCCTCCAGAGGTTCCACCCGTACCCTTGGTAACTTCGTTAAGGCTACTTTTGCTGCCATTGGAAACACTTATTCTTTCTTAACCCCTGACCTTTGGACTGAAACAAAATTCACTAAGGCCCCTTATCAGGAGTTTACCGATTTCCTGGCCAAAGCCCCCAAAAGAAATACTAGTTTGTCTATAATTTCTTAAAAAATAAACTAAAAACCATGAATCAACTTTTTAATCTGGTGGTTGTATATTTAAAATATATTGTAAAACTAAAAAAAACCAGGGAGAATGTAGAAATTTGAAATTTTTACTTTTAGCTAAACTGTGGTGATTATCTGCAAAAATTAATCATGATTAATTATTCTTTTTTTACTGCTTCAAAGGACAAACATTTTTTTGTTACTGATTTAATTTTTTAAATTAAATTTCTATTCAAAAAGTTAGTTTTTAGATATATATTTTTGAAACTTATAAATTCTTTTATCTTTGTTTCTGTTTATCTGTGTAAAGATTTATATTTTATTTTGCTCTTAAACTCTTATTTAGTGCTATATTAACTTTTATAACTTAATATATCTAAGCATCACTAAGCTGACTAAATAAGCTAAATATTTTTTACTTTATTCTGGTTAACTCACAAATATTTTATGTATACACAGCAGAATTTTCTTGCATAATATTTTTAATGTAGTGGTGTAAATTGATATCAAGAAAATAATAGTATTGTATTACATTTTCTTATATAAAATTTTAATAAAGGATATGCTAAATAGAATATGACCTTTTTTGCTTAAAATGTCAATTTTTATTAATATCTAAACTGCAGTTTGGTTCATAAGCAAAAGTGGTTTAAATAATGATTACTTGTGCAGAATATAATAAAATATTTGTAGATTTAATTTAAAAGCGAAAAGGTTTAAATTTATAACCCAATTTTGATTGTGATTAGAAAATAATAATGTCAAAACTGTGAATCAATCCCCTGGAAGCACATCAGCCATTAAAACAGGCTTTTCACTCATTTGAACCTCCACAGATTAGAAGCTAAGGCTTAATAGTCTGAGCTTATTATCTGAGATATATTATCAATTAACTACCAAATATGACTTCTAGCTTGTTTAGCTTTCAAATTAGTGTCTCTAGTACAAAAATAATTTTACCTTTTGAAAGCCACATTTCACTCTAAATAAAGGTATGATATAGACTTACTTATTATTCTGTCTTGTAAATTTTCTAAAAATAGCACAGTTATAACAATTACAGTACATACAGATATTTTTATTCTGCTTTTTGCTTTCAGGATTAATAGCTTTTAAGACTTGAAAAGTCAGAAAATGCTTTCTTTGAAAATTAAACCTAAGTCATGCCATCATGTAAGATAAAAAACAATTGCTTTTGCAGAAGATTTTAATAAGTATTTTGACTGAACTCTTAGTGACAGTTTAAAAAAGAGAGAATATGAATAAGTATATGGGTCATTATTTTTCTTGTTATGCCTAAGTGCTGGACTGATTATTTTATAACTTAATCACATTATTCATATTCAAATTATTCAGAAAGATTAAAATAAAATAAATGTCAAATCTTAAATTGATCTTGTACTTAGATATTTTTAAAAAAAATAGTTTATCAATGTTAGAATTGAAAATTGCACTTTATAATATTGCTGAAAATATCTTAAGTGCTACTACAGTAGTTTTAAAAGCTATGGCAACAAGCGAAAACAATTCAGATTTAAACAAAATGAACTCAGATTTAAATGAAATTAATTTTAAATGAATTTATATTGATTTACAATAGATTTGGATTCATTTCAATTTTGTTTAAAGCTGAGTTCATTTCATTTAAATCTGAATTGTTTTTGCTTGTTGCCATAGCTTTTAAAACTACTGTACATACTACAAGCTAAAAATATTTATGATGAGCTGCATGGGAGAGTAATAGCAGCCCCAAAGCTATAAATGCTATTACCCTATCTTTGGCTCATCATAAATATTCTTAGTTTGTTTCAAAAAAAGGTTGTTGTTTTTGAAAGATTGATAACTCTGTTTAAAATACACCCTCTAGTAAGCTGCCCTACTTCATGAACTTGCCCTAATGCACCACTAGCATCTTCTGATATTTTTGTTTCTCTGGTATCATCACGTGATTTCAAATGATAAGTTATCTCAGAATATTCTGAGAAACATTCAAATGTTAAAGGTGAAGTATACAACTTCCCATCTTTCATCAAATATGAAAGATTAATGCACAGATTTTTAACTTTGAGCTCTCTTCTTATAGGCCTAACTTTTCTCTCATAAATATAAAATAATGCCTTTTGAGAAATATTTGAGCCTGATAGCGCTGATTTATATAATTCTTTTCTTTTTTCTTCTTGCTCAAAAATATTTTTAATATCATTTATATTTTTAATATAAAGCTGATTTTCTTTCTCTTTTAATGTTTTTGATATTACACCAAAGTGACCATCAACAATACTTTTCCCATGACATTCTACAAATCTATTGTATTTAATAGACCCTTTAATGTATTGTGGTGCCTCTTTAAATAGATAATATAAGAATTCATAGGATCTAAAATGGTTTTCATTATCAGTCTATACTTTGATATTATTTATTTTTTTAAACTTATCTGATTTAAGAAGACTTATTAGACATTCACCTGAAAACAAAGAATCATGAGACAATATTTGAGATAAAAAATCATGGTATTCATATTTAACTTTATTGTTTTCTTTAAATACCAATGCAACCCCCAATAAAGAAATAGGTCTTTTGGAATAAAAACGGTTATTGGTTTCAATTGGACCACCACCAACTTTTAAATTCTCCTTAAAATCTATGACTATAATACATGTTTCATTATCTAATTTATTGATATCTTTCTTATATTCCCTATTTTGATGAGCATAAAAGTCTTGGTGCTGATTAATAGCTTTTAAGTCACTGTTTATAGATTCTGGCAATAATAAGTTTTTACTTTCACATTCTTCTTTTCTTTTTTCTAAGGATGATTTTAAGTTACAAATATTACACATGCCAGTTTGTTTTTTACTCTTGATTATATTTTTGGTATTAATTTATAATAAGTTGAAAGTGATATTGAAATTTCATTTTTTTATTTTCATATTTTCATATATTTCTTTTTTGTTTTTAATAGAGAAATTATATTTCAGTTGAATATCCATTCATTTCTTTTTCAATGTCTTTATAATTTTTTTCTGGTGCTTCTTTTGTAAACTGGCTTGTTTCAAAAGAATTTTCCAGTAGTTTTTTAATTATTTTTTTGATTATTTCTTTTTTTAATGAATAGTTATTATCTTTTTGGCTTTTTTGTTTAAGCTTACATTTTTATTTTTATTTATTTTTCTTGAGTATTCAAACTCACTTTTGGTTATATTAAATCCCATATCAGTAAGCTCTTTTAAAGAGTAACTGGAAGTAACCAGAGATCTCAAGGCTGGGAGATGCTTTTGATGAGCAGATTTCAGAAGATCCTTTAAGTTGTCAATTATCCCATTTAGTTTCTGATTTTGATTTAAAGGAATGAACTCTGTTTTTCCAAACTCAGTTTGAGTGAGGAAGTGATTGATGAAGGAATTAAGATTGCCTCCAGAAACAAAGAGGAATGCTTTTTTTAGCATAGCAATTCTTTCTCTTTTTGTTGATGCTCCCAGTGAGGAAAATGGCTTCATGGCAGAAGTAAAGTTAACAGATTCCATAATATTGGATTTGTGATTGCTGATAAAGAGATGCTTTGTAGAGATGCCTTGCAAAAGAGTGCTGGTTGCAGGAATTATATCTTTTTGTGAAGATGGTTTGAAGTAAACCTTAGGTGGTGCTTTAGCTCTTATATACCAAGCCTTATGACACCATTCTGAAAGAAATGATGTGACAGCTTTATTTACAATTTCAACTTGAATTTATATTTCTAGAATAAATGAAATCCCCAGTTTTCATGCACAAGTGATATATGTGTATCAGCTAAGCATCAAATTACATAATACATCATTTTAATTAATTTGCATAGATTACAAAGAGGATATGAACTTAATTATAACTGTTCTGCATATTTTTAAAATGATAAAATATCAAAGAATTGTATTTTAAAAATGCTTAATTTGAGGTTTGCAGTTCACTTGAACCTCAAAATTCATCTAAACAGCAAATAAATTAACATCCTAACTTCAAACTACCATAAAATCCTAAATAATTAAGCTTTTTAAATAAAATAAAATGCGGAAATAATGCTCTTGATCTTATCTTTAATTTAGTCAAATAAAAAGCATATATTAATTAATGAAAAACTAATATTTTTAAGCTTTAAGCAATCTATTTTATTTCATTATCAAAATAATATAATAAAATCTGACATATGCTCTTTTAAATTGCTTTTGCTTTAATATTCAATATTATATATATTAATATTTTAACATCAATAAAAAATAAGATTCTTAGCTTTAATTTGATAGTTTACAGTGTGAAAAAATTAATTTTTTGTTGAGTTATTACTGTTTTAAATATAAACATTTGTAATTTGATTTTTTCAAAATTGAACTGTGTTATGCTGCAACTTGGGCAGCATGTGTATTAGAAAATGGCCTAATCTCTAAAATAATGACCCATATATTTATTGAATAATAAAAGAAAAATATTTATAACTTGAAAAAATATATCATAGTATGACTTCAAAGATAAAAGTGACTTATGCTTGATTTGTGTAAATGTGTGCTGCTCTTACTAGAACAAAATAAGTGAAATTTTGCAGTGATGGTGAAGGTGTCAAGAATTCACTCATTTGAAAGTCTTTTTCTAAGCTAATAAAGAGGGCTCTGAAGTTTAAGTTGATCACAGTGGTGTCAGGATTGATAATTCTTTTCCTCTAGGAACCCGGGCCTAGGAGTGGGATTCAAACCCTGACCCTGATTCTCCACAGGCCGCCTGCTCACATTTTCTTGAGACTGAGCCTCCGCAAGCTGAAGCCCCTGCTAAGTCCTGAAGTTAGAATACCAGCACAAGTTGGGCTATGATGATATCCAAGTATGAGCTTCTAAAATTGCCTAATGGAGGTAGAGAAAGTTGCTCTGTGAACTTCATGAACTTGAAGTCCTCTTGGATAACCAATCAGATTAAATCACCAAAGAAAAACACGGGCTTTAGGCCTGACCCTGTGACCACAGCCCAAAATCAAGAAAATCAAGTGATCAATTTGGATGTCCCAACCAATGAGAGAACACCCAGCTGAGGTGTCATTCCGCCACTCCTGCACCTGAGCCTCCTGGCCACCTGCCCACTTTTTCCTCAATATTTTGAAGAAACCCTATTAGAAAATACTAAGTTTGGAGATAGGATGCTATATATGCCTATAGATTCTGAACTCAAACCTTATTGCCATTTTTGAATAAAGATTATGTTATTTTGGCTTACCCAGATACTGCCTTATTTTGTATCTGCCATCTATCAATTAAGTACAAGATCTCCTGGTCCTCCTGCCTCTCCGCTCGCAGATTTCTGTCCTTTAGATGTTTCCTTTGGCCCTGTCCACTTCACAGATTATCCTTTAAAGCATGAATGTAAGGACTACACTCTGGAGAAAATACTTGAGCTAGATTCTTTGGCCTGCATACAATCTGCAGTTAGATGCAACTGTCAAGACCTGTGAATATTCTCAACACCCAAACTGTTTAGAGGGAAATTCAACTACCTTCCTGCTTACAACCTCCTCATGAAACCGCCGTAACCCCCAATTCTATGCCTGCCTCCTCACCCAACCTTCCAACTGACCACACAGGCAAGCTATTTAGGTTTGTGTAGATCATTTTCACAGGGGTGATTGACACTATAATCCTGGCTGCTGGCCCGTGGTCCTGGGTGAGAAAGTCTTTTTCCTATCTTTTTAAGTTAGCTCCTCTCTTGTGGTAGGCTTTATCCGTAAAAAACCCAGAACAAATTAACCTGGAAAACAACAGGCCAGCTGCCTAAGACTGGATCCCTGACAAGTGGTGTAAGAGAGAGAGAGAGCTAAACCAACTAAGCTCGGTTTTCATCCCAGAAGAAGGATTTAACAGGACATCATTCAGTGAATTACTAAAATGACCACTCAAATAAGGGTCTACAAGAACTAGGTAAGAAACATTTGAGAGTTGTAGGTATTTACTCTCATTAGCAGTATTCCTGTCAGCAAAAAGGATGTGCGACCTGACATTGAGGTGTATTACAGAAGTGAGTCCTTGGGATAAGAGATTTTTTCAAGAGTGATGTGCAAGAAAGCCAAGCTCACTTCTGGTGAGAGGTTGTCAGAAATTTTTATGACAGAGTGGAGGTTTTCATTGTCTGATGTGAGGCTTTTTACAAGGAACTTTCCAGTTTACAGTAAACCACAAGCTCTATCATACAGATCATTTAATAAGTAAAAGAGTTTAGTAGAATGATTCACAACCAAAATAATGAAGGTGAATAGACAAAACCACAAATCTGGTGAAGTGGTCTACAGCAGAAACATAACAGGAAGTATTGTAATAACCACAAACTTTGCAAGAGAAAATATTATTTTCAAAATCTCCTAAAAATTAAGGTCTCTTCCAGAGAGTGAAGCTAAATTAACTAAGCTTGGCTCTCATTCTGAGAGCAATGTTCACCATAATTTTAACCAGTGCATTACTGGGATGGCCACTCAAACTGGGGTCCACAGAGAAGATTTGAGAGACAGTTGGGGCAAGTAAGCTTAATTCTCATTAGCAAAATGCCTGACAGCAACCAAGAATTGCAATCAGGTGCCAATACTGAGGGAAAAAAGACTCAAAAAGAGGGGGAGTATATTTTATCAAATCCATAACAGACACCAGGACTACCTCAGATAAGGTAACACCGGAAAAAACTGTGAAAAGAAAAGGTCTAGATTTTCAGAAATGAGGCTCTTCCCAGGTACTCTCATGTGAACACTAGACCTTGTGCTTTACCTGGCAAGTCATTCAGTAAATAAAAAAGTCTAGATGTATTTTTTCTTAAGAAAATAACAGCAAAAGACAAACACAGCCACATGTTAGGAGATGTAGACTGTAATAATAGTAGAACATGAACCAAAGTAAGAAGCAAAAATTTAGCAAAAGAGAATAACATTTTTGACTTTTACAACTAGTTTTCAGAACTCTGATGGAAAAGCAAATCTGAAAACAGGTAGTGAAGTGAGGTACAGGAAATGCCTCAAGAACTAGGCAATTTTTTGACTCAAGGACAGAACCAGAAGACAGGAAAATCATATAATGAGCTTTAATCAATAAGGACTAAATTTGAAGCCTCTTTTGCTTTAAATTAAAATATATTAACTTAAAGTAAGTTAGTATACTAACTACTAACTTAATTTCAGGGTTAAACCCATTTTAAAAAGCAAAAACAGGTAAGAGACAGAACCTAGTACTAACAGCAACTATAAAGAGCAAAAAAAGATGCTGAAAGCACATAAAAGAGACTAAAGGTAATGAACTTTAAAATTTTCACTAAATTTTTTAAAACAGAGGACATCAAGGAGAAAGAAACCCAAGGCAACCACTTAAGATTAATTTTTTATTGAAAAATAGACAAGCATGGACTCATAATAGGACTACTTGCATTTTAAACACATAGCTTCAAAACTAAGGGCACAGCACAAGAAGGAAGGCCCCTGATTGGTTTTAGAAAAACTTTTCAACCCTGTGTCAATGGGGTTATAAAGTTTTGAACTAATTTCTGAAATTTAATTTTGATTAACTAGGGGAGTTAGAATGGGTTATAGAACAGCAAACTTAAAACTCAGAGTTAAATTGAGCCATTTAAGTGACCTCACATGATTGATTACACAAAGTTTATTTCAAGAAGAAACAAGCTCAGGCAAGATAACACTCTAAATTAATCAGGGGCTTTACCACATTTGAACAAGGGGGATGGGAGGAACAGCTTGAGAGACATATGCTAAGACAAATTTCTTGCCAATTATGAGCTTCAAATGCTCTAAAGAATTCAAAGGGTTGTGGACTTTGGTTATATTTATTTGATTGTTGAGAGAAAATGGTCCTATTCAGAGCCAAAGGTGGGAGCAACTTTACAGTATCCATAAGATTTGGGGAAAGAAATTGAAGTGAAAAACCCCAACTTTAGGGCTATCACAAAGATTTTTGGGAGTATGTATGCTCAAGCAGGCACCAGAAGACAGAAAAACTGCAGAGAAGTCTGTACTAAGCTAGATATCAACTTTAAAGTCATTTTTTCTTTAAAAAAGCTGAAATTCAACTTAAATAAGTACTTATTAGTACTTCTAACTTAAAATTCAGGTTTAAACTCAAAATCAAAAGAGGAACAGTTAAGAAAAAGCTTTGACTACTAATGCCTAATTTAGAAGCTAGAAGCATGAGGCCAGAAGACAGAAGAAAGGGACTAGAGGTAAGGGAAACTAATATATTTACTGAAATTTTTAGAAAGAAGAAGGGCTCAAAGAATTAAAGTCCAAGAAGCACTTTGTTGGTTTTCTTAAACTTTAATTGTAAAAATAGACAAGCAGAAACTCACAAAGAGCCTGCTTATCATTTTAAGGGAGAATTTTCATGACTAATGAATGACAAGGAGTAGGGAAAAATCATGATTGCCTACTAGATAATTTTTTAATCCTGTGTCAGAGAGTTAAAAGTTTTTGAAATAATTTTCAGAGCTGTACCTGATTGGCTGTTGATGTTGGGATGAGTTGGTGTAGGTAATGCCTGAAATTCAGAGTAAAATAGAGACATTAATGTAGCAACTAACAATTGATTGTAGCGGCTCAGCTTCAGACGAGGGTAAGTGTAAAGTTACTCCCCCCTTTGGCCCTGGATAGGGACAAATTTCTGTGAAGTACCAAAAAATCCCCCCAAATTCCTGCTAGGCCCCTAAATTTACTGATGGATTTGGCGCACACAATTGAAAAGAGATTTGTGTTAGCTTATCCTTCCCAGACAGTATTCACTGATGCTCAGATGTTGGTTTCAACCTGGGAAGAATCCCTGATTAATTTGGACTACTTGTTGGCTTGGTTTTGCCCCCACTTAAAACAATTGCACTCCAGCCAGTCAGAATGTGTCACTTTGGCATTGAATTTAAATCCAGCTGGGTTCAATGAGGACTTGAAACACTCCATAGGCAACAGCCAATCAGAAGTTGGGCTGAAAATTGAAGAGAACCCTCCAAGCCTCCTGAATCCCTCTTGTAAATTTTTCCTCAAGCCAATCAGATTTATCACCTGGGTCAGGTGACCTTGCAAACCCAGATCCTGACCTTTAAAGCAAGCCAAGGGACTTTTGGTCCCCTGCTTACTCATTCTTTCTTAATGAAAGTTTTGGTGACTAAAGTTTTTAAAATAATTCATTTAGTTGAACTTTCCCTGAGTCTTTAACTTTAAAAAATATTAGTAGAATTTTTACCCTTCCTTACCTTCATTCCCTTTCCTTGGCTGTCAGTCTCTTTATGGAGTCCCCTAAAGTTGACTCTATCTTTAATGTCAAGTCTTACACTAAACACTTTCAAACTCTAATTCAAAACTAATTGTTAGTATTGAATCTCTTAAAAATGCTTACTTTAAGTTCAAAAACTTAAACCTTTTGCTCAAGTTTAAGTTTGGGCAACTTTCAGAATTTAAATTTCTGCATGTAAAATCCTCCATGTTGACAATCCCAGATTTTATTTTGGCTTTAATTTTTACAATTTTACTCAAAACTTAAAAAATAAAATAAAATTTGACTTTTAACATTAGTAACAATTATTTAAGGTAAACATCAATAAATATACAATAAAAACAAAAAAAATGTTTTTTGGGAATTGTCAACATGGAGGATATTATATGTAGACAGTTTAAATTATGACAGTTGCCTTAAGTTTGTGTTCAGCCTGCTTGACACTAAAGCCTTTCCTTTGTGTTCTGCTTATAAATTCAAGGATTCAGGGTGTTTTCTTTCTGTTCCTGGTCATAAAAAAATTTCCCTTGTCTTTCTGGTTCTGTTAGTTCTGATTCATAGCCCCTCTCAAGGCCCACTATTTTACTGGTGCAATTTAAAATGTTGTTTTATGCGCTAAATTTTGTGGTATTTACCTTGACACCAGTCCTACTCCTGATTTGGTTCACCTCTCCAGACCTCTGAGGTCAGATATCCTCCTCTGCTCATTATGTGAGAGACAATTATATCCAGCTCCTGCATTTTTTGAAGGACCTCCCTATTAGGGCCCAAGATCTCCTTGTTTGTTGTGAATGCCACCATTCACCATATTTCAATTTTGCCTTTGATGGGTTATTTCAAGGACAAATCTCTCTCTTTTGATTTTGCCCCTCAAAATGAGTCTGGCTCCAAATTGGGAAATTCAATTGTTCAGTTTCCTGATTCTGCGCAACACACTTGCCCCACTCATGCTTGTGGCAAGTGATCCTACCATCCTGGTAGTGTTTTGTGGTATTGTCAACCAATATATAATCTGTTTCTTATTCACCAATAAAAATTAAGCTCTATTCACATTTTTGTCTTTGTGTCTCCCAGTACTTTGGCGCCTCTCTAGCCACGTCTAGTAGATATGATTCAATCAGGGCAACAAGATAATTGCATAGCCTTCCCTGCCATTCTAATAAAGACTTATTATGAATCAAATCCTAAGGTTAGGATTCCCTGTTGTGTGTCTGTGACACGCCTCAGAACACAACAAAAATGGTGCTCACTACAGGGGCTGTAAGCCCCTCAGTTACCCTCTTTGCAACCACATTTTCAGGTCCTTTTCCTCCTCCTATACAAGAGCCAACTTCCCCTGAAATCACCAGTCCTCCTATCAAGGAAGACATTGCAGACCCACCTATTGTCCCTACTGTGCTGAACCTTGGAAATGTTCCTTGCCTAGTGGCCTACCCTTTGGGTACCCCTGACTTGGAACAAGTCATGGCAGTAGCCCTTGGGATAGCCTGTGATGGGTCCATTCCTTGTCTCCAGCTACAGTTCTGTTGAGCGGAATACTATGAATTGATTGTGGCTCTGCAATTTCCACAGCATTTCCTCTCAGCAGCTGGCTCTGCTGAGCAACTCTTTTCTTCCTTTGTACAACCTGCCTTAGCCCATCATCAAATGGTGTTGGGGCTCCTTTGTTCAGGAGATTTTGTCCCTCCAAGCAGCTGTCACAAACCACTGGGATTAATTTGCTGTCTATCATCAATGGATCTACTCCCTATTTTCCTTGGTGTCAGACAATCAGTGTGACTCTGTCACTTCTCAAACCTGCTTGGTCAATTCCATCAAGCAAATGCGCCAGTCTATCCCTGAATACGTCAGGGAACATCTACATGAGTTCCACCAGCTAGAACAACCCTGGTGAGCCCAAGTGAATTCCACCCTGAACGCTTATCTCATCAATTTCAAACAACTGGTTAAGCAGCTCAATGAGTTCAGTGCTTACTCCTTTGATCAACTACAGCAAGTAGCAGCCTTTGATGCAAAAGACCTCCACAAACTTGGCAAGGAATTTGATCAAGAAAGGGTTGCCACTGCCGCTGCCATCAACAAGCTCCAGACTCAAGTGAATGAATTGTCTATGCAGAAGCCAGATGTTCCGCCTTCTCCCCCATCTGACAATTTGTTAGATAGAAAACAGAGGCTATGGGATGTCATTTGAGAGCTGCAAGCATCCACTCACAGTCAAGGTTGCCCTATCAAAGCACCTCAGCCAGATCCCCAAGTGCTTGCTTTGACAACTCAAGTTGCTGAGCTACAGCAAGAGGTTGCTGCCTTACACAAAATAGTGGTGGCTGCTGTAAGTTCAACTGGGGTTATTGATGAAGATGGCTGCTGCCCTGGCCTTTCAGAAGCCCCCAAATTTACTGTGCTAGAGAGTTGATTGCTCTAGCTAATGAGGTGGATCACTTGAAACAGGACCACTCCAAACTTGATAAAGACATGCAAGAAATGAGTGAATTAATTGATTCAGTGAATGAAAGGTTTGCCCCTTGCCTCTCAGTGGGTCATTCCCTTACCTCCCAACTGGCTGAGCTTTCCACGGTAGTAACAACTCAGGGCCAACACCTAGACATTACTAAGAAAAGACCACCTTTGCTAATAATATGAGTGACCACACTGCTGAGTCCTTGACTACTCTTGAAGAGAGTGTTTGTAAGCTGTGGGCCAGGCAGCCCCCCTCTGATTCTGAAGCAGGATTTTCCCCAAGCATAAATGTACTCAATAGCAACAATGGTGATCCAACTCCCAAAGCACACTTCAAACCTACCTTCAATTAAGTCTTTGACCCCAAACCTCTACTATTGCAGCTTTACTAACTATCCATGAAACTGCCATGAGAAGAGCCTTAGATGAGGTTAAGAAGGAACAAATTCTAACCTGTCTGCACCCAACCTGCCAAGAGGTAGTAGTGCCCAAGTTGCCCACCATTGAGACATGGGAGGAGATGAAGCAGCTCCTAATTGAAAATTTTGGTGGCAACCTTAGCTTGGAAGTAAAAAAAGATGCCTTCATGTACATTGCTTTCAAACCTAAGGAGACTCTAGCTGAATTTGCAGATAGATTTTACATGAAAGGACAGCAACTGATAACAAGCAGACAATCAACAGCACACAAAGCTTACATGGCTTATGCTCAAGCCCTCAAGGCTAATCAACTTCTGTGTCTCCACTTTAAGGCTCATAAGTCCATTCCTTCTTCTATGAAGAGCATGAAGCCACTGTTGCAGGATATACACCTTACTCATTCTGAAGCAGTTGTGCAAGAGAATTGAGCTGCCTCTAATTCTGGTTCAGATTCCTGTGGCCCGCACATCCTCACTATGAACTCTCAGAACCCTCCTAGACAATAAGGCTGCCATAATTGCGGGCAGATAGGTCACCATTCTCAAGTATGTACCAATCCTTGGGTTGAAGGAGCTGATCCCAAGGAGCAGGCAGGAAAAGAACAGTCAGCCTAGAGGCAGAGACGCTCTCAGTTGACAGTTCTTCCCAGTCTCATTCAATTAACCCCTCCATAGCTGACTCTGAGCCTGCTAACACTGAGGCTCCCCCATTCTGCTGCTGTTCCACAACATCTATGACAACTCTGACATAGATGATTCAGACATTGACAATCCTGAAACCTATGGGTATTTGGTTCTTGCTGTTCCTGAAACCATTGTGGTCCCTTATAAGTTACGCTCTTGGAAAACTACAACAACTACCAAGCCTTTGCCCAAAGCTAAAGAAGTTGTCTCTTGCCCATACCTCACTCAGGCTAAGAGATCTCCTGTGCTTGTAGAGTCGTCCAAAGAAGCTACTAAAATTGCCAACACTGTATTCAAGAATATTTCAGTTTTGCTTCCTCTCCAGACTGTCTATAAGGAGTTTCCAGGTTTGAGATGCATTATTGAAAAATGGGACAAAGAGTTAGCAGAAGCTCAGGACATCCTGACCTTCTTTCCATCCTTTGGTTGTACTACCACTTGTGTATAAATATCCATCCAAAAGATGAAAATCAAGGCTGTCTTAGACACTGGATCTCCTGTTAATTTTGTCTCCTCAAAGCTTGTCAAGAAGCTCAAAATTTCCCCTGAACTTAACTATCACCAGTCTTATGGAATAGCTGGGTTGTCCATGACTTGTGCTATAGGAGCCTATTCTGCCCTTCCTATGCAGTTTGGCAAGCTACTCTTAGCCGCACCTGCTGTAGTCTTGGGAAATGAGAGTTATGATCTCCTAGTTGGTACTCAATTCCTTAGAGAATACAATGGGATCATCAACTTGAAGGATAACTACCTCTCTATCTTAGGGTACAAAGTTACTCTGATCTTCAAAGAGCCTGTTAAAGTCCCCAGGAAACGCCTCAAGATGTGTGCCTTAGAATATCCCACTGGTATTTTCACCCTAAAATAACGTACCCATTTGTCCAACTTGAAGTGTTCTCCTATGGCTCGCCCTGCATCTGAGGGGATTCCTCTCCTGGCCACTTCTTCTGTAACCATTCCCCCTGGGTCTCAAGCCATTCTAGACTCACAAATATCTTACAAGCTACCTGAGTGCACATTCCTAGAGTTATACTCTCCTCCCTTGCTAGGCTGCAACAAACCCTACCT
>QTSX02007542.1:0-21135 GCA_014839935.2 Entomophthora muscae | reverse complement strand
GGCTTATCCAAGCAATTGTTCCTTTTAGGTCATGAGGTCTATCCAAGTAGTACTCCTATTAGGACTCAAAATATTTGATCCCCATAATAGATGGTCAAATGATAATAGTGCCACCAACTTAATGGTTAGTCGGGGAATCATTCAGCCAGTCATTCAGGGAATTAATTCCCCAGGAGAGAGTAATTGTAGATGTTGTGATATCTCTCCCTGGGGTGCTGGAGAGTGGAACCTTGGGAATTTTCTTGAGAGTGTCAGGGATTCAGGCTTGGTATTGATCCAGTTTTGTGTTGGGTACAGAAAGTTGGGAATTATGTTGTGCTTTTCTTGCTGTCAGGGATTCTTTCCCTGCCTCCCTTAATTTTATTGACATAGAAAAAAAACCAAAAACACAGCAACACAACCACCAAGTATGTGACACCATGTTGTTTCCTATCTTTGAAATTACCGGGATTTGAACCCGGAACTGTCCTCAAACACCTATTGTTAGTATAGTATCAGCTATTGAAATTACTTTAATTATTTATATCCATTTGATTGAATTGATTTTTGATTTCAAGCTTCAATTCAAATCCGAAAAGGTTATTAACTTAAGTGAAAATGTCACTTACCGCTAGGAGTCTGATTGGCTGCTGGTTAGCACCTTGCCGCTCACAGATCAATCTTTAGATAATGAAACTGAGGCTCTGCACTTCACTTCTCTTGATAATCAAGAAAAGAACCACTTAAATTGTAATGATCTTGTGGCTTGTTTTGGTTCCCTCTCATTTAACAATATGATATTATTCCATCTCCAGCTCCATTTCAATGTACAGATTGCCCAGGTATTAACTTTGACCATGATATTTATGAAAATCATTGACATTTCCCTCTGATCTCCCCAATAACACTTAAATTTCCCAGCCTCTATTTTGGAGGCTATTTAAGTGAACAAATCTTATTTTACTTACTTGTTCCAACAATAAAGATTTATTCTACACCTGCTACTCCTTCATTTTTTTGATAAACACATATTGAAGCCATGAGAGGAATTCTATTCCTATCCTGGTTTCTAGCTTACTTCTTGCCAGTGGTATCAACGTTGTAAAACCCAACACCTACAACTGACTGGTACAACTCTTCTCCAGATGACACCCATAAAAAGGAATCCCTCGCCCACAGATGGTTCAAATACCCTTCCAGCCACTGGGGACGTAAATTCCAGTATGGCCGTTCATTTACTCCTCCTCCTACTGAACCTGCTCTGGTTAGACCTTACGCCTCCTTCTACCTCTTGATGTATTTGGTGGGTTACTATCTTCTTGGTTGTTTCAGTTCTATGTTAGGAAGATTTGCTTACCTTGGTCACCTAGGACACCTCACAATGGTCACAGTTCCTATTGGCTCGGTAATAGCAGGATTGAATTTAGGGGCTTTGGCCCACCAGCTAGGGAACCTGTTCCCGGCCAAGTGGGTCCCTGACACTTGCCTTGCACAGGTAGAGGCGGCCATGGTGCATATGTTTGAGCTCTGATTGAGCATCAATGCCTTTGATGAGGTAGGCGTTGTTGGACTTGACTTCTATGATGATGCCTGGTCCTCGTAATCCTGGTTTCAACTTATGCTGATTATGGTTAGCAACCCAGATCTTGTCCCTGGCTTGGAAGTGTTCCTGTTGTAGCAGGATTGCTTCTCATTTGACTTTTTTCTTTCCTTGTTCTCTTGGTCCTTCCAGTCGTGTTGTACATCAGGGTCACTATCATTGGGTATCTTCTTGGGTAGAGGTAAACATGGTCCTGAGGTAGTTCTAACAATGGTGGGCTTGTGCCCATAGACAAGTTTATACAGACTTTTACCCATGTTGCGGTTAACTTGTGTTCTGCACACCATGAGTGCTGTTGGTAGCATATCAACCCAAGCTCTAGGATTGTTGGCAGATAATTTACTGAGGGCTTCTAATATGAAGCCTTTTAGTCATTCTACTCTTTCATTTGCTTGCAGGTGGTAGGGACTGGCTATGGTGTGTTTTATTCCATTCTTGGCAAGGTAGATATTGGTGTCAGTGGCCTTGAGTTTACTGCCTCCATCTGTGATCAGAAGGTCAGCTTTCCCAAACTTGGCTATGATTTCTTTCCCAATAAATTGTCTCACATCATTGCCTTTGTGTTCTTTTGTATCTTGTGCCACAGGCCACCTAGTCACATAGTTGATAGCTGTTATAATGTAATATTTGCCTTTGTTATTGTCAGACATTGGTCCCACAATATCCAGTGACCACACTTTGAAAGGTTGCGTGATTGACACCGGTAGTACTGATTTGTGTGGTGCCTTGGAGCGGGTGTACTTTTCATAGAATTCACATTGTTCTAGTACTTCCTTGATATTGTCCAATATGTTGGGCCACTGATAGTGTGTCTTGAGGTATTAATGCAAGTTACTGATATAGTGTGTCCAAGATCTCTTAGGTATTGAAGGATTGTGTCAATATTTTGTGTTGACAGGAGGTAGGGTACAGTGTCACCACTTGGTAGTATGCAGTGTAGAGTGCTGTATACAATTTTGAACAGATAACTGTTCTTGAGAACCTTCTCTTGGATGTCCATTGATGTACCAGGTCAGAATCCATCTTGGAGATTCCTCATGGTTAACATGGGCCAATCAGGGTCTTCATCAATGCATAGGATATGTTTATGATATAGCCTTGATAGGGCAACTGCGGTAAGCATTTCTTTGCCTGGTATATATTCAATTATCATGAGGTGCCTTTTATAAGGCTCATTCATTTGGCTTGTCTTCTTGATAGGTATTGTTGGGTTTTGAAGAACACCAATTACTTGTGGTTGGTTAGCACTTTTAATATCTGTGCGCCTTCCAGGTAAAATCTCTACTTCATTAAACAGTGGACAATAGCTACCAGTTCTTTGTCATGAATTGGATATCTTTGCTCATCATCAGACAGCTTTCTTGATTCATATGCTACATGGAGGAAGTCTTTTCTGCTGGGTGAATACAGAGTACCCCTCCTATGGTGTAGTCAGATGCGTTGGTTTCTGACTCATAAATTCCCCAGTGATTTGGGTATTGGAGGATAGGGGCAGTAACCATACATTCTTTAAGTTGGCAGGAGTGCTAGTCTTGCAGTGTCGTCCAGAGAAACTTGGTTGTTTTGTCCATAATGATAGACAGGGGGCTGTTAGGGCACCCCAGTCAGGAAGAAATCTTCTGACATAGACTACCATGCCTAGGAATGTACAAAGCTCTTTCTTATTTTGTGTACTGGAATGCCAGTTATGGCACAAATCTTTTCTGGGTCTGGTTTTATTCTGTCCATACTGATAATGTGTCCTAGGAATGAGAGTTCAGGCAAGAAGAAGTCACATTTTGAGGGTTTGGCTATAAGTTGGTTATCTTTGAGGGTGCAGAGGACCAGGAGGACGTCTTTTCAGTATTGTTTTACAATTGGACTATATATGATTATGTCGTCTAGATAGATTATAGCCCTTTTTTAAATGTGTTCCTTGAAGACTTCATTCATAAATGTTACAAAGGTTCTTGGGGCATTTGTCATGCCAAAGTTAAGGACCACATATTCAAAAGAGCCATATTTAGTTCTGAAAGCTGTTTTGGGTATGTCCTCTAGTTTCACAAAAATTTGGTGATAACCTGCTATCAAATCAATTTTTGGGAAGACTTGGGGCTCCCCCAGGGCGTCAAAAAGGTTGTCAATCATGGGCAGGGGATACCTATTTTTTAATTGTAACCTTGTTGAGCGCCCTTTAGAATGTGACCAGGTAGACCCCTCCATCTTTCTTTGCTACAAAGAAGACAGCTGCGCTAAAAGGAGAATTGGAGGGTCATATTAGTCCTTTTCAATAGCCTCATCCAAGTAGGCTTTCAGAGTGTCCTCTTCTTGGGGTGTAAGGCAGTAGATGAGTTGTGCCTTAGGTACAATTCCCATGAGATTGATTTTGTGTTGCATGTCACAGTTAGGTGGCAACACTGGTAAAGTTTCTTGGAAGACTGAAGGGAACTCACTAACTAGCTGATAATGGATATAGTCCTTTTCACGCCAGGTTTCTGTATTCTTAAAGTGGATAATCTCATATGTGCAGGTGTCACCATTAATTTTGCTAGGGTCCTTTTCCTCTTCTGTTTTCATGATATTTACAAATACACGGTCTTCATGACTGATCAAGATGAGTTGGTAAACATGGTGATGCACCTCACCTTGTTGTATGGTGAGGGTAGCGCTATCCCAGTCAGTTTGTGGGTTGGCCATTCTCATCCAATCTAGGCCAAGTATAATATCATACTTTGGGATTGATATGATTGGACCACTAAGTGTAGTTTATACGTCTTCTACTTGAGCACAGAAAGGTTTTGCTTCCTTAGTGACTGGTGTAATTCTATTATTTGCCATGATAACTCTCTTGATATTGCTTTGGACCGTGGGTATTTTCATGAGATTGGCAAATCTCTTGTAAACAAGGGATTGATCTGCTCCAGTGTCAAATAGTGCTGTGCCCTGGTATCTGCAAAAGCAGAAATGATAAGTGAGGAGTTTATTTCTGGTTTGGGCTAGTAAACAGTAGAGGATTGCTGGAGGATACTTGGATTATGGTAATTCAGTACACATCTTGGTCCTTGTACAAGTCTTATAAAGTGGGAGAGGGCGGCTTGCCTAAGCACTCCCCTGAGCTTTTCCCTCCTTAGTGGTGTTATCAGTGCTTGCTTGATTAACTTGGATGGTGTGATTCCCGTTTTGAGGATGGGATTATTGGCTCAGTTGTTCTGCTTGTTAGATCAAGGATCCTTCTTTGCTATGGAAAATTTATTTTATTTGTTTGTTTGTTATATGTAGACCATCATATTTCTGTGTGGTGTGTTTTCCTTACAAGAATACATCTTGAAGGTTCTTGCAGAGTGTCATTTCAAACTGATGTCTAATGTGTGTGGGGAGGCCATTGTAGAAATCCAATTGTGGTCTGGATTTGTCAAAGTTAATGGTGTTGGGAGCTTGGTCACATAGATCTTTGTAGGCTAAAATGTACTCATTGATTGTTCCTATCATTTTGAAGGTTCTGAGTTCTGTCATGATCACCATGTTGGAGTCCTTTATGGCAAACTTTTTAGGAGTACAGTTTTGAACATATCCCAGTCTTCACTGTGATCAAGATGTTGGTCAAACCATTTGCTTACAAAGTGTGAGGTGGCCCTATGATGTGTAGGGCAATCTTGCTAGCCCAGAGTTTTCAGGGGTAGTCTACTTTTGTAAACTTGATTTTGGTGCTTTGGATCTAGAGGTTGGCATCTCTTGAAGTAGTCCTGAAAACATTCCAATCTCTGCTTAGAGTAGGCGCTGGAATACAATTTTGGTAATTCAGTTGTCTGTGGGATTAGATTTGGAGGCAGGTTCAGGATTCCACAAGTGTTGATGAGATTATACTGTTTGGTAGGGACAAGGACATTGTTGAAGACAACAAACCCTGCTGGGATGTCCTGTCTTTCTTTGTATTGTCTCCAGCCTGTGGGGTGTGCAATCTTGTCAAGATTCTCCTTCTTCATTCTTTTGCTGCTAGTACTTTTACAAGGACACCAAATTAATTCTAGCTCTACTTTTGGTTACAATCACATTAATTTTTCCTTCAATAACCTCCCCCCTTCATTCCCTTACTTGCCTGGCCAATTTTACCTATTTTAATGATTAATTTCAATGTTCAAATCTTACATTATTTTCTTGAAAAATTCTTGAACCACAGACCTATACTCTTATTCAGTTAAATTAAGATCCAAAATCAATTACCTTTTTGCTTTTTCTTGCTTTTGCCAGAACTTTGGACCAGGGTTTTCCCGCTCTTCCACCATCTTTGCTCTTTCTTTGGCTTGAAAAACACCAACTGCTCTCCTGTCTTCTCTCCTTTACTTGGTGCTTAACTTTTTTAAGTTAGAAAGGCAAAAAAAACAAAAGTGCTTGTCTTCTGGCCTTACTTATACATCCTAACCAATTTTGGTTAAACTTTCTCCCCTCAATTTGCACCTCACAAATCAAGCAGAATAAAAAGGCTTGGTTTTCCAATTTCAACAATAAGTTGAGATTGTTTGAATTGCACCTCAAAAAAGGTACTTGTTAGGTTTTGTGGCTTGTGTTTCCTTTTTTTACCTTGCATTTTACATCTCAGATCCATGATACCATTTGACTATATTTTTCAGAGGTTAGGAAGTTTTTACAGTGGTCCCCAAAATTCAATTGTGGATAGTTTTACTCTACCAGCTAGTGGTGATCATTTACCTGACCTATAAATTGACTTTTTAACTAAAGCATCAGTCATTAAGACTGGGCTTTACTTTATTTTCTTAGGGTTAATAAACCGCCTTAGTCCTTATTTTACCTCACATAAACTCTCAGGAGCCTTTATTCAGCTACTATTGCAAACTCTACCTACCTTTTTATATTTAACTAATATAAAATTATTGGGCTAAAGGCTTTAGTTTATAATAATTTGCCCAGGCCTTGAGACCTTACATTATCCTAACTTCATATCGCAATATGCCAGAATTAAACTTCTCTTTCTCAACCATTCTTTTGTTTGTGTTAGCAGTCACAATGTTTTGCACTTTATCTTTGTCTTTTCTATTTTATCTTACTTAGCTTCATTTCTTTAAGAATAAGTCTCCACTTGATAAGAATAATACAGAGAAAACTTCCACTTCCCATAGTCAGACTGTTATACTAAATAAAATTTCTAAATTTAAGCAATTAGCTAATTCTTCAGATAGCACTTTCAATTTATTAGTTTTCACACAAGCCCACTTCCTATCATATCCTTCATGGTTCAACTCAGACTCTCAAAAGGATATCTACCTTACAAAGCAAAACAAGGGGTTCCATGCACAGTTGGTTTTGTGAGTCATCCGTTTGTGACCCTTCCATCCTTGAGAGCTCAACTGGTTTTTATCTGAACTGCTCACACACCACCAAGGAAGGAACTGAAGAGGAGCCCACCGTCATCCCAAACATGTGCTTCCCAAATTTTACTCAAGGAACAGGATCTTTGACTAACTACAACAAGCGCTTCTGGAAAATACAATCCCAATTAAATGCTACCAATTCTGAAGCTTGCAACTTTTATATGCTTGGCTTAAACCCTGACATCAAGGCCTTCTCAATTCACCACAACCTCCTTGAAGAGTTAGAACCACTCACAAAAACGCTCTCAGAGTGGGAGAAGAAGCTCAGAACCATATCAAAGCCAGCTCATCCTTGACCAGTACTGACCACTAATCAGTCTACCACACAACTGACACCTGCCTTGCACTCCTTCCCTCCTGGAAACCCGTCCAACACTTCACCTGCTTCTGCCTATGAACCAGAGGAAGATGGAGGGTACTGTCTAACTGCTGCTGAAGCCCTTCACAGACAACTAAACAAGTTTTGCTCTTATTGTGGGCAAGATGATCATCTGGTGTCAAGCTGCCCTGACCCTAGACAAATCCCTTGCCAAAATCTGGAACTAGAACCTACACTGGAAACAACAACACTAACCTCCACAGGCTCTACCAACAACACCCAGATCAACAATATTCAAGCCCCTGGGAAGCCTTTAATTCCCTTCATCTGGATTGTGAACCACAGCCCTGTCTTCAACATCAAGACATTTGCCTTGTTGGATATTAGCACCAATGTAAGCTACATTGACTCCAGACTAGCCAAAGCTCTGATGCTCATGCACGGTTCCAAGATTGATGCCCGTGGTCCCAGCAATCTGCCTATGACAGCCTTTGAGATAAAACCCCATCCTATTCCATTTGTGAAAGTCTGCTTTCCACTCCCAGTTTGCCAGCTCTGATTTATTTGACTTTCCTGTATACCTTGGAATGAATTGATGTGAAGAGGTTGGCCTCATTGCCCAATGCCAAGAGCTCAATGTTAATTTCTTTGTACATGACATTCCTTGCTCCTTGGATATTCTAAGAAGCAGCAGCTGCCCAATAGCTTTTGAAAATTCAATATGCTAAACTCCTGCACTATCCTTCCTTCACCAGAGACAGTCCTAACCAACAATGGAATTCCTCTCTGCATAATCAACTACAAAGAGGTGTTCAGCAACAAGCAATGTCGCAACCTATCCCCAAACAGACTCTAAAACATCCAGATTAAGTTGACTGAAGGAGCAAACTCACCTTGGGGTAGAATAATACCCTTATCTGATGCTGACAACAAGTTGCTTTTGGAATACATCAATGACAAGATCAGTAAAGGCTTCATCACTTGCTCAACATTGCCCTGCTTCTCACCTATCTTCTTTGTCACCAAATCTGATGGTTCCAAGAGGCCATGCATTGACTACTGCGCCATGAATGCGGGCACAGTCAAGGATTGCTGCCCCATTCCATCTGCCAAAGCCCTCATAGAATGCCTCTCTGATAGTCAAATCTTCTTCAAGGTTGATATTCACACAGCATTTAATAATATCTGTGTTGCCAAGGGACACAAATGAAAGACTTCTTTTTGCATTACCTTTGGTCTCTACAAATACAAGGCTATGCCCTTTGGCTTATGCAATTCACCCTCCACATTCCAGGCTCTCATGAATGAAGTTCTTCTCCCTTTCCTGAACGAGTTTTTGGTAGTTTACCTCAATGATATCTTGATATATTCCAAGAGCATTTCCAACCAGATTGATTATCTGAGAAAGGTTGTGGCCAGGCTTCAAGAGTACCATCTCTACTGCAAGCTCTTCAAGTGTTGCTTTTTCCAATCAAGCGTGGAGTTCCTTGACTATATTGTAACTAAGGAAGGATCTACCATTGCCCCAAGCAAACTTGACGCCATCCTCTCTTGGCCAGTATCAAAGAACCACAAGGAACTTCATGGGCTTCTTGGCCTTGCTAATTATTATTGCAATTTTGTTCTAGGATTCAGCAGCATTGCTCTCCCCCTCACAAATCTAACCTCCACCAAGGTTGAGTTCAAATGATCTGCTGTAACTTAAGACTACTTTGAACAGATCTGCCATCTGTTTTCCACTCCTCCAGTCCTACTAATTCCCAATAGCAACAAACCCTTCTTCTTGGAGACTGACGCCAGCAACTACACTGTTGGTGCCGTCCTTCTTCAGCATGGGGGGATGGTATGCTCCATCCTGTAGCTTACAACAGCCAGAAGCATCTTCCTGCTGAGAAGAACTACCCTGTTCACAACAAGGAACTGCTTGAAATTATCAAGTCTCTCAAGAATTGGTGCTGCTACCTCAAAGGAACCTTGGACCCTGTTAGCATTTTCACATACCACAAGAGCTTGCTGTTCTTCACTCAGGCCTGTCACATATCCCAATGACATGCCCGCTGGGTGATCAAACTTACCAACTTCTTTTTCACCATCACTTAAAAGAAGGGACCCTCAACTTCCTTTCTGACTTACTCTCTTGCCACCCTACCACTGCTGAATCCAATCCTGAATACAAATGCCTCAACACCAAAGCAGTCCTTCCAGCATCTGTCTTCATCAATCAGATCTCTTCAACCCTATTCAACTTCCCAGACACTTATTACATCCAGAAGGCCCAATCTGAAGACCCATCCTCCAACAAGATCATCCAGGACCTGTTATCTGAAGCAATGTCACCCTTGGAGTACTTACTTGAGAACAACCTGCTTCTTTTCTGCAAACTAGTTCTGGTACCCAATAAGGACCTGCAGTTCCAAATAACAATCAGATTCCATAACTCCCTTCTGGATGGACACTTAGGTTATAAGAGAACCTTGGCCCTTATAAAGTCATACTACTGGTGGCCACAGATGGTAAAGACCACCAAGGAATATGTTGCCAGCTGCCTAGTATGTCTCAGAAACAAGAATTGTACTTCCAAGCCATCTGGTCTCCTCTGCCCTCTCCCAATCCTTGAAAGTCCCTGGCAAAGCCTCTCTATGGATTATATCACCCAGCTAACCTCTTCTTCAGGTTACAACACAGTCCTAGTAGTGGTTGACTGCTTCTCCAAGGAAGCCTCTTTCTTCCTCTGCCACACAACTATCACCGCCAAACAAACTTCCAAACTATTTGTCAAGTATATATTCCCCCACCATAGAGTTCCTTGCAATATAGTCTCTGACCACGGGCCCCAGTTCACCTCTGCATTCTGGAGAGACCTCATGGCCTCTCTTGGGGTAAACTCTCTCTACAGTACCACACACTACCCACAGACTGACAGCCAAACTGAAAGAACAAACCAAACCTTGAAACAATACCTCCACTGCTTAATCAACAAGAAACAGGACAACTGGTCTGATCTTCTCCCCATAGCCCAATACTCCTACAACTCAGCATATCACAGATCTAAAAGAATGACTCTGTTCCAAGAAAACCTTGGTTACACTCCTTCCTTCCTCCCTGACTTACAAGGTTACTTCTGCTCACAGTCTGCAGCCAAACTTGCCACCACAATCAAGGAAACACAAACAAAACTTGTTGCCCATCTCCAGTCTGTCATCCTAGACTACAAGAAACACTACAACAAAAAGAGAATCCCAGGCAATGAGATTCAGCCTAGCAACTTGGTACTCCTCTCAACTAAGAACCTCCTGGTTGTCATTGCTTCTCACTAATTCTGTCCCTGCTTTATTGGACCCTTCCAAGATGTGGAAAAGATTGGAACTACTTCCTTCAGACTATCTCTTCCTGAGAACTTCTTCATCCACAATGTTTTTCATTGCTCACTCCTTCTTAAGTTAAGACAACCTCCTCCTAGCCATCAAAAAAAGGCTCCAACACCTCCTCTCCATCTCCAAGGTTCTGAAGAATATGAGGTACAAGAAATCCTATCTCATTGCACCCTCCATTATGGTACAGAATACCTTATCCTATGGAAAGGCTATGAACTTGAGGACTCCACCTGGGAACCTGAAGAAAACCTTGACCACTGCTAACAGTTGCTTAAGGCCTACCAGGATCTTTATACTAGAATCTAAGAGGGGTACTGCCAGGATTCCCCTTCTTCATTCTTTTGCTGCTAGTACTTTTACAGGGACACCAACTTTATTCTAGCTCTACTTTTGGTTACAATCACATTAATTTTTCCTTCCATAAGCTTCCTCATTCATTCCCTTACTTGCCTGGCCAATTTTACCTATCTTAGTGGTTAGTTTTAATGTTCAAATCTTACCTTATTTTCTTGAAAAATTCTTGAACCACAGACCTATACTCTTATTCAGTTAAATTAAGATCCAAAATCAATTACCTTTTTCCCTTTTCTTTCTTTTGCCAGCACTTTGGACCAGGGGTTTCCTGCTCTTCCGCCATCTTTGCTCTTTCTTTGGCTTGGCAAACACCAAATGCTATTCTGTCTTCTCTCCTTTACTTGGTGCTTAACTTTTTTACGTTAGAAAGGCAAAAAAAACAAAAGTGCTTGTCTTCTGGCCTTACTTATACATCCTAACCAATTTTTTTTAAACTTTCTCCCCTCAATTTGCACCTCACAAATCAAGCAGAATAAAAAGGCTTGGTTTTCCAATTTCAACAATAAGTTGAGATTGTTTGACTTGCACCTCAAAAAGGTACTTGTTAGGTTTTGTGGCTTGTGTTTCCTTTTTTTACCTTTCATTTTCCATCTTAGATCCATGATACCATTTGACTATATTTTTCAGGGGCTAGGAAGTTTTTACAGTGGCACTCACAATTCAATTGTGGATAGTTTTACTCTACCAGCTAGTGGTGATCATTTCCCTGACCTAGAAATTGACTTTTTAACTAAAGTATCAGTCATTAAGACTTGGCTTTACTTTATTTTCTTAGGGTTAATAAACCGCCTTAGTCCTTATTTTACCTCATATAAACTCTCAGGAGCCTTTATTCAGCTACTATTGCAAACTCTACCTACCTTTTTATATTTAACTAACATAACATTATTGGGTCAAAGGCTTTAGTTTATAATAATTTGCCCCAGGCCTTGAGACCTTACAAATCTGCTGGGTTATTTTCTTTGGAATAATTTTTCCTTTAAGTTGTGTAGGTATGGATAACCTACCTGTGCTACCAATGTTGAGTATATACTTCTGGGAAGTATAATTAACAAGATAAAGGGGAAAGTTAAGAAGATAATGCTACTTTATTTGATATGGGTTTAGAGTATTATATAGTATCATGGGAAGCCACATACTTTACATGTACATCATGATGGTCATGGGGCTTATCCAAGTGATTTATCCTCTTAGGTCATGAGGCTTGTCCAAGTAGTATTCTGCTTAGTACTTAGAATGTTTGATCCCTGTAATAAATGACCAAATGATAAAAGTCCACCAGCTTAATGATTAGTCAGGGAATTGTTTGGCAAGTCACTTGGGGAATTAGCTCCCTGAGAGAGAGTAATTTTAGATGTTTCAACATTATTAAGCCCCATGATGTGCAGCAGATGAATTTAATTTTTTTAAATACTTTAGAGCATATATAAGGAAGTAGAAAGAGTGAAGCAGAAGTCAAATTTATCTCACAAGACTTAGTTACAAAATCATAAACAATCTTCCTCCAATGAGGGCTCTAATAGTGGTGTTAACAGAACTGCAAATCCTGCACCAAGGCAATGAAAATTCAGCTGCATCTGCTTCTATAAATAATAAAGTAGAACAAAAACACTTTAGAGTAACTCAAGAATAACAAAAAAGAGCACCAGGATGAAAAAAGATCCCATGGAGAGGAATATTTAAGCTAACATCTCCCAGTTTCTCATAACTCACAAAGTGAAGAGTACTAAATTTATACAGAAAATTTATATGTATTCAAGTCCACCAGGATGATCTAATACTTATTTGGCAGAAAATAAGAAAAATTAGATCCATCTGTATCCTTAAAATTTACAGCTGTACAGGATTGGCCCTAACAGAATCAGGTACTGAATTAAATTTAGTAGACCAAGGATCTTTAGAGAAATCCAGGGCATTACCAAACTAGATCCTACTTAAAAGTGTCGTGATGATCCACATGTTGACCTTTTTTTACAGGTGTAGGCTGATGTTGACCAAGTAGAGAATGGTTGTCTAAGAAGTTAAATGTTTGTAACTTTGTTTGTTTAGCCAGCTGTTGTAGCTGGGGTTTTGCTCAACTGAGGTGGTTGGGGTTTGAGCTTTGCCTTAGGTGATTGTAAGATGGTCCCTTGATAGTTCTTTGGAAGGATATGTGAGTTTTTTACTCTGGAATAATTGTGATGAGGCAGCACTAAAATCTTGATCCCAACTGGGGTGATAATGCAGTTGGGTAACTTTACCTAGGATGGAGGTAAAATTTCTTTTTCTATAGCTTTAAGGTAGCTTTTAGAAGGTCTTGAAGTTGCTAGTGTTACAACCAAGTTTCCAGAATTGCCTGCCAATGTATCTTACAATACACAGGAGGCGCTCAATGAGTCACCCCTTGACGTATCTAACAACATGAACCAATCAGATGGCAATATCAAATTGCGGGCACTTTCTCCTAATTAGGAGCGCTACCAATTTGACCTGCAAATCCCCGCACAAGTTATTCCTCAGCTTCAATCCTTACATGGAACATGCCACCATGCCATTCCCTTGTGGCCGTGTGGCTTTCCCATATAGTATATTAATCACAATATTCTACAATAAACAACACCTTATTCTTATTATTCCTGTCCTTTCTATTGGACTGTTGTCTTCCACAATCAAATACTGAACTCTAATTGGTTCAGTTGCAACAGTGATAGCAGCAGTAGGTTCACAACCTACCTAAAGAAAAAATCCCCCCTAAGAAAGGACAGAGTATGGGCTGTATGGCTACTCCCAATCAAGAGAACTTCCTGCCAATCCCTGAGAGGGGGCATCTCCAACGGGTAAGTTATTTACCAAGACCAGCTAGTTCTTACAAGTGTGTACAATTGACTCCACCTTGGAAGTGTTACATCAGCGTCACCCTGCCTCAGCCGGACCTTTCACAGGCATGCTCAACCTCCAGCTGGAATCCTTTGCGGGTGGAGTGAAGCCAACATTGTCAGTTGGCTTCACTCCACCAAGACCTGCCTCTGTATCTGTCAAGTACCTGAGCTTGTGTGGGTTGCTACTGCATCTGGGCAACTCACAGGGGCTGCTGCTGTGTGGTTTACCAACTGGACCAGTCAAAAAATTGAGGTCACCTGGGTGGCATTCAGGGAAACTGAAAAGTTCCGCTACAGCAAAACCTTCTCGCCTATTGTGGTGGGAACTCCCTTCTAGCAATTAAGCAGAATGGGTCTGTTCCCAAATACCTTGCCGTCTGGCAACAAGCTCTTGCTGCCGCCCCCAAAGCCATGACCAACGGGAACACCATGCTTCTGACTCTGATAGTCAATGGGCTCAAGCCCCATATCTGTAAGTGGGTCCCCGTAGGTTGTTGCACCTACATTGATGACTGTTACAAGGCCATTGTGGAGGCTTAGCAATCAGGATTTGATGGTTTTCTTCCGCACAAATGATGCTCCATCTCAACCTCATGCAACACCTGGCAGTGCCCACAATCAAGTAGGCCGCTGCCAGCCCTGTCAGCAGGAGAATGGGATTAAACACCCCCACCAGGGGGAACTCCAGCTTGCGCAAATTGAGGATCCAGGAAAAACTTGGGGGTTGTAGCTATAAGAGGTTCTATAACCCCACTTGACCCTCACTCTCAATTCCTCCTTGCAAAGACTCCCTGCAACTACAGTGTACACAAAGTTGGAACCCTTGACGTCTTCCAGGTTCATAGTGACAACCCCATACTTCAAGCCAGTCACTCTACAAATAAAGTAACTTGCTTTGTCTATCTCTTTTTTTGTGGGAACACCCACAAACTACTGGTAGATACCGGGGCCAATCACACTATGGTTGACCAGGCGTTTGCTGATTCACAGCAGTTAGACTGTGTGCCCAGCAGATTCAAGGCAGTACAAGTAGCTGACTCTTGCAGAGTGGCAATTACCCATGAGACAGTCCCCTTTTCTGTGAGAATGGGGAACATCCAGGTTAAGCTCTCTGGGCCAATCATGGCAGAGCTCAGCCACAATGTAATCACTGGCCTTGACTGGCTTTGTCACAATTGTCCCTACATCAACTGGGACACATCTGTTATCACCCTCAATAGAAATGAGGTGGGCTTTTATATCTATCCTGTTTAAATGAGCAAGTTACTCCATGATACTTTGTTTGATAGAATAACAGAGACAGGCTCTTACAATTTTAAAGGGGGAAAACTAGACTTTAATCAACACTCAGTCAAAGTTATCCGCGCTGAACCACCTACAGCCCCTCCCTTGACCACTTTACCTTCACCAGCGCTTGCCACACTCCTTGAGGAGTATAAGGACGTCTTCAGCAAAACACTGGACCAACTACCTCCTCCCCAAGAGATCCAGAATGCTGTACAACTTGAAGGTTGCTACCTAAAGCACGTCCCTTATATTGTCTTACACCAAAAGAAGATGAGACCCTCCGCCAACACCTAGTGGACGCGCTTGACAAGGGCTTCATTTGCCCCTCACTCTCTTCATAAGGGGTGGCTGTCTTCTTTGCAGCCATGAAGGACGGGTCCCTTTGCCTAGTCACAGATTACCGCGCCCTGAATGAGGTGACAGTTAAGAATAAGTACCCCCTGCCATTGATTGATGACCTGTTTGACACACTTAGGGGTGTGAAGGTCTTTAGAAAGATTGATCTCACCGCAGAGTACAACCAGATCTTCATTGCACCAGGGGATGAGGCAAAAACTGCCTTTTGCACATGCTATGGGTTGTTTGAGTATCAGGTCATGAACTTCAGAATGACCAACACTCCTTCCACCTTTGCCATGTTGATGAACAAAGCATTCAAGGAACTGATTGGAAAGTGTGTGGTTGTGTACCTTGACAACATTATTGTCTTCAGTCAAGATCAAACCACACATCTACAACACCTCTATGCTGTCCTTGTCACCCTTCAGAAAATCCAGTTGAAGGCTAAGCCTTCTAAATTTGAGTTCCTCAAGTTGGAGCTCTTGTTCCTTGGGTACACCATCTCTGCCCAAGAGATAAAGCCCGACCCTGCCAAAATCAAGGCAATCACTAGCATGCCACCCTCCACTGATGTGGGCCAGGTGTGTACCTTCTTGGGCATGGTTGTCTACGTGCCCAAGTTCATTCCCAATTGCAGGGAACTAATTGCACCTCTCACCGAGCTCCTAAACACTAAACAGCGCTTCCATTGGACCCCTGTCAGAGAGCAATCCTTTGAGACATTAAAGCAAAGACTTACAACTGCACCCATATTTCAGTTCCCCAATCAGAACTGCCAGTACAAACTCAAGACTGATACCTCTGACAGGGCCATAAGGGGCGTACTACGGGTAGAAACTGACAAAGGTGGTTTCCTCCCCATGGCATATAAGTCCAGGAAGCTTACTGACTCAGAACAATGTTACCCTATACATGATAAAGAGTTGGCTGGAATTGAGCACTGTGTTGAGAAATGGCGCTATTACCTGGAAGGGGTGACCTTTCCTCCTTGCATCCTGATAGATCACAAGCCATTCCAGTACTTCAACACACAGTCCCACTTGACACGCCGTCAAGCAGGCTGGGTTGAGCATCTATCCCCCTACCAGTTGTGCATTGAGTACAAGCCTGGGAAGGAGCTTGTCACAGCTGAAGCCCTCTCACAACTCTATCTAGTGTCCATCATTGGGGATGATGGCTTGGATCCATACTGGTTAATGTTGTACCTCTGTCCTGAAGCAACTTATTAAAAAGGCCTTAACTCAGTAATTATCTCCAAGCTGAAGGACAACAAAAGTCAGTTCACCACCAATGCTGGTAATGTCTGCTGCCGGGCAGAGATAGGTGAGAAGACACCTTACATTCCCACCACACAACTAGGTGACACAATATTGCATTATCACTGCACCTTGGGTCACATCAGAGGACGCAACCTCTTCAAGATCATGAAACAAAAGGTTTGGTGGCCGCGTATGCACCAAGATATCTTGGATCTCCTTGAAACATGTATGCTATTGGAAAAGGATACGTCCAAACCTGCACCCCCAAGTCTATCCTGCCCATAAAAGCCATGGAACCCTTTGAACAGTGGGCCCTGGATGTGGTTGGGCCCCTCCCTGAAGACAGACTGGGAAAGAAATACATTCATAACTGCCATTGACTCCTTCACTTGTTGGCCAGTGGCCTGGGCAACAACTAACCACACTGCCACTACCATCACCTGCTTCATTGGCAAGGAAATTGTGGACTGCTTTGGGTGGCCCAACAGTCTCATCACAGATGGTGGCCCCAACCTCATTGGACAGGTCATGAAGGCGTACTGCACCAAGAATGCCCTCCAACAGATAGTTACCACCCCCTATCATCCGCAAGCCAATGTACATGTAGAGTAATTAAATGGATCACTGGTCCAACTGATTGCCAAGCTCTCACAGGAGAACCCCAACAACATGTGGACTGAACACTTGCCCACTGCTCTTCTTATTTTATGATCAAGAATCAACAGGGGCACTGGGTTCAGTCCCAGCACCTTGGCTTTTGGAACGCCTGACAGTCTGACAGGAGTTGAACAGGGGAATTTACGGTCTAAAGTCCCCAGAAAGCCCCCCCGTTGACAACTCCATCCCTCAATCAATGATATTCCAAAGCCTGAGAAATTGAACACAAACAAATTGAAGGAGGGAAAAAGCACCTTGAAGCCAGATACGCTATAGGTGACCCCGTCTACACCCTCAACCCCAATTTGGCCAAGTTGGAACCTAACCACCTAGGGCCCTTCAAGATAGCTGTGGTTCTATGACAGTCACACCTATCAGCTTGAGGATGCCCAAGTAAACACCAAGAAGCTCCACCATAATTGCTTGAACCCCTGCCATGCCATCCCCACACAAAGGTTGTTTGTGTGGACCTTCCCAGATCTTCTGCAGACTCCAATCCTGGTGTCTGATGACAAGCAGGGGGCAAGGGGGGGGTGTTGCAACCAAGTTTCCAGACTTGCCTGCCAACGTATCTTACAATACACAGGGGGCGCTCAATGAGTCACCCCTTGACGTATCTAACAACATGAACTAATCAGATGGCAATATCAAATTGTGGGCACTTTCTCTTAATTAGGAGCACTACCAATTTGACCTGCTGATCCCTGCACGAGTTATTCCTTGGCTCCAATCCTTAATGTAACATGCCATCATGCCATCCTCTTGTGGCTGTATGGCTTTCCCATATAGTATATTAATCACAATATTCTATAATAAGCAACACCTTATTCTTATTATTCCTGTCCTTTTTATTGGACTGTTGTCTTTCTCAATCAAATACTGAACTCTAATTGGTTCAGTTTCAACACTATAAAAGTATATTTGCCCAGAACCATTTCCAAGGTGGCTGTCTAGAGAAACAGCCACAGAAATTAATGATTTGGAGGTTTCTTGGAAGTGAAATTGATTTCTTTGCACTGGAAAGCTTAAGCTAACTACTTGAGTTAGTAAAAACAGTTGTAATAGATGAGGAATTCTTACTTATGATGCACTAAAGTGTAGGTCACTGATGGGGGTCAAGTCTAGGTTGATTCACCTGTGGAGACTTATTGGCTGAGTCTGAGGTGTTTACTTATGGGTACAACCAAAAAAGCCAGTATGGAGTCCATCTGTAAGGGATTGATAATTTTTCAATAGCTATGCTATGTGCTAGACTATTAGGTTAAAGTTGGAGCAATTTGGGAAACTATCCAACATTTCTCCAAATTAATTTACTGAGGAAGAAGAAGGTGGCTTTCTTTGCCTTGGTTTTGTTGAAGAGATTCCAGATGAAGGAATTTTTCTATGAGAGCAGATACAAAGCTATTTTAGTGGGAGATTTCCCTGGATTTTACTATAAGAGTAAAGATATGTGAAAAATATCAAATAATATCAGAAGAAAGATTTAAATTTTAATCTAATATTTAAATTGATTAGGGATGAAGGCAGGGAAGACTGGTGCTGGAACAGGGAACCAGTTTAATTTTTGGTATGCAAGGTGTTAACGCTTCAAGCGGCTTAAGTGATATAAATTTATTTCCTAGTTGGATTGAGGTGGATTGTCAGAAATGGTTAACTTTTGCGCTTTGCAATCATTGGTTAAGTTGAGGGAACGTTTACTGATCAATATGACTGGTTGAAGCCAAAAGCTTAAAGTATAAATAAGAGAGCAGTGAATCAATACTTTAAGCTTTTGAGAAAGTAAGTATGTAAGCTTATTTTATTTAGGAAAAAGTGAGCACCAATAGTTCAAGCTTTTGAAGAAAGCCATTATGAAGATGCAACCGTTGGGAACCAGGCACCATAAGTAGGAGGCTGGCAGGAAAGTTGATGGTCTTTTTAAAATCTTTTGGTTGCAAGCAGGATCTTTGTTAGGCGCTTGATCTGCATCTTGATGGTTACCTCTCTGGTTAGTTTGGAGTAATCAGGTATCTCCTGAAGTGTTCAGAAGTTCTTGATGAAGGAGTAGCTGGTCAAAAGGACTCCAAAACATTGGTAAATCAGAAGGTTTCTGAGGGGATCTTTCTTCTGTTAATAAAGACTATCTCAATCTTCATTCTCCCTTTTTGTGACATAGAACTTCTCTAGTGATAATAATTTTTGGTGTTGGTCAAGAGGATAAGAAGAGGCATAACTTTAGTCTGCTCACTCATATAAAAATCCTGGTTAAGGAATGAGTAAGAGGTGCAAATAACCTTGAGATCCAGAATATTGATATAATGAAGATTATCATGTGAAAATCACCCTAGATGATGGAGCTTCTTTGAAAGCCCATAAATTGCTGTGAAATATGTTTACCCCTAGTTATAAATTTTCAGGGATGATTAGGGGGGATGGTGAGTAACTTTTGGGGTGTTTAATAGTTCCTTTTTGTTCTTTCAATAGAAAAAGTATATATGAGGATGTCACCTCAACCCAGATGGTCCCTGGCTTTGACCCAGGACACACCTTGACGACCTCCTAGGAGCAGAAGCGCCACTGTGGCATTTATTTCTGCCAATAATTCATTGGGGAATATCTTTGCTACTTCAAGATCCCCCAAGAGACTTCTAAGGGATCTGCTTTTGTAGCATGACACTCTGCACTCTTGACAGGCCAAATTTTTCTTCGCTGAAGAAAAACATAATAGACATGATAAACCCAAAAATATATAGAGGGAAAAGCTACAACTTTCAACTAGATATCTTTATTTCAATACAGTAATTTTTAAACCTGTTGAAATAAAAAAAGGAATCTCAGTCCAAAACAAAGACAACTCAGTCTAAAAGCAAAATCAAAGCGGATGCAAATCTATTGTAATTTAATGTAAATTCCTTGATTTTCAACTTTGTTTTTATAACAATATTTTTTGTTTATCTCAAAGGTTTGAAGACTACTGTACATTTGTTTCTATTTATATAGCATACAGGGTATGATTAGCTGAAACCCCCTTTGGTTCTAGGATCTCACCCAGATTCCTAACATGTGACCTATGGCCTAACAGGGTCATCTAACCAAGAACTTTACCAAAAGGCTCTTAACATCCTTAACCTATAAAAGGATGCCCTGGTACATTCCAGAATCACCTGATTCCTTTTGTGGGCATGTATTGTTATATCTTAAAGAATTCCAGTCTTATAGCACCAAAATCCTGCTGAATATCCCTATTCATGATCCAAGCTCCTATTGTTCCAACTGGGAGACAGCTGATCAATCTGGAATGCCTAAACAGCATTGTCTCCATTTAGAAAATTTTGTGCCAATTGCCTTTTGCTATTAATAACCACCAGCCTGGCTTGAAATACAAACCAAGTTCTGCTACAGCTCCAATAATGTTCTGGATGACGCCCCAGCACCTTAAAAATGCGCTGGGCGGTTTCCAAATCAATTAGGTGGTGCACAGTGCTTTTTAACCTAATCAATTTGCTGCTGCTGCATTTTTAAACCCCAATTTGGGGGGTTGCTTTTGGTTAACCTTGACCTCTCTTCTTCACACAGACAAGACCATCTCAGCTCCAGGTTTAAATACTTAAGGATTTTATTCCTGGGAACTCAACTGATTAACCTTCCTGGCTGATTAATTGATTTGCAAGACACCTAGTCTTAAAGATTAAAACGGGCATGTTGCCTTATACTGTCAGTTAGGGCAGCCTAGTTATCTACAGGACATGCTATAATCTATTTTA
>QTSX02007541.1:0-21245 GCA_014839935.2 Entomophthora muscae | reverse complement strand
GGGGGTGGTAATACTCCAAATCAAGAGTTCAGGGTGGATTGACTGAGATAGAAGGAGTATAACCAGGAGAATATGGGTAGACAAGATTATATTGTGTTGTGGATTCCCAAATAGATGCAAAGAGAATAATTAAATTGGAGCAAAAATAGACAATTCCTGCAATAAGATAATGATTTCTGGGCATAAACTCGCTTTATTAAGATGTCAGCAGTGAGGAGGGCTTCTCTCCCTCACTACTTATACTTACTGAAGATTCTGTGGCCTTTTGTGCCACCAGAGAACTGATGGCATCAATTTGAGTTGAATTTACAGTTTTTAATGGAATTTGTGTACTTGGGCAAGGGGGTGAGAGCTCATTGGTTGCTATAACATGATCCTATCTTGAACTGCAGCATTCCAAAGTGCCACAGTTATTTATAGAACCCACAAGTGATTGAGCGCCTGATTACGCAATCAAATAATTGCATTCCTAATGTACCATTTCCCGATAGGTAAGTGGCCCAAATTTGATAATAGGCTCAAAGCCAGGGATTTGAGTCTTGTGTGTCTCTCAAATACTGGCCCATTTTCTAGTCAAAAGGGGTGCTTTCTTGCCCTGGAAGATACTTTGTGGGGGTTCCAACACTGTGGGTTTTATCAACTCTAGGGAGGCCAGCTGACTGTCCAGGGCAATCTGGGCCCTGACAAGTTTCCTCTTCATTAGTGTGTATTTCCTTTGAGATTTCAGCTCCTTCAATCAGTTTTATTTTCTTGTTGTTTTCTTTGGCCCCTTGCCAGAACTCCCAGAAATTGTAGACTGTGTCATTTAACTTCAGACTAGATAAGATTGTTCCCTGTATATTGAGTAGCGCATCTTTGTTCTTTTCATCTATAATATTTCCTAGTTTATCCAGAGCATCTTCCTTTGGCTGGATCAGTGGCTGGCCCCTGTTACCCAGCTTTCCTGTTACTATTTCCCTGATATTTTTCTATTTCAACAGCCTTTTGCAGGTTTGTTCTAATTCATTTATCAAGTTATAGATATTTGACATTTTGTTTGAATGGCATCAAAAAACTGGTTTTTATAGTACTACCTTTAATTCATAAATATTTTTCATTAACAATAATAAATTAAAAACCACAAATGTAAATATTACATCAGAGTATTTCAATCAGATGTCAACTCTTGATATTTTGATATTATGTGCATAACTCAATGCACTTTTTTAATAAAATGCATTGAGTTATGCACATAATACAAAAATATCAAGAGTTGATGTCTAATTGCAATATTCTAATGTAATATTTACATTTGTTAGTCTTTACTTTCTTATTGATAATGATAAAATATTCATGCAAATAATTATATGTTACCACATCAAATGTATAACATTTTATTAATTATAGGGAATGTCAATAATATAAAAAATATTTATTAATTATGAATTGGAAGAAATAATATCAACTTTAATAATTTGCCACAAAGAAAGGTTTTATTTTACTCATCAAAGGACAATCAGGGTAGGGAATGGGCATAATGTACGTCACCATCATCTGTGCCAGTGAAGGGGACAGCATCAGAGGCAGTTGGGAGGGAATATGTGTTGGCTTGGGAGTCAGGGTTGGAAGTCAGATGGCTTGATCTTGATGGGGGGTTGGGGAGGAAGGGTTTGTTGACTGGGAAGAGGCAGCAAGAGCTGATTTATTCAATTGCTCAAATTCTTCTTCTGTCACATATATGAGCTTGCTAAACCAAATGGATGGGTGTGGGGGAGGCAGGATTCCTTTCTGGACTTATTACTATCACTTGCATATAATATGGCAAGATCAGATAAATCCTGGACAAAATGGATGAAAAAAGCTCATAACCCTTCTCAATTTGGGTGCACAGTTCATTGTATGTGGCAGGCTTTAAGCGCCTGAGAGCTGAACCAAAATTGTAAAGACATACATCTGCAAGATGCATGTCAGCGTGGTTGGTGGGGTAGGACCATCAGGTATGCCCTGCAGCCCTAATTTTCTTGGTTGCCCATTCCTTCTGCTCCATCTCTGTACTAAGTACAACTGTGTAAACAATGTGTTGGGTAGCCCACTCCTCCTGAATGTCCTTGAGCTTCATCTGGTAGGTATACCCATCTGCGGTGTTTGATATTGCCAAGTAATGATTGACACCCAATGGAAAAACTGCCAACAAAACCCTGGAAAACTGATACAAAATTGGTCTGCCCTTGTAAACGTCAATTGGATCTACTTTTCTCCATAATCTTGGATGCTTGCAGAAATCTTGGCATACAACAAGAAGATGATGCCATTGTGCGTCCTCATTGCCCTCCCTTTAATAAAATTAATCATGGTTGAATTGTATGGGTTGGTATCCACCAAACTGGGGCCATTGAGAACTTGATTAGATAAGATTCTAGCAGCAACCACAACTCCGTACATCCACAAATTAACTGTTCTTTTATTTGTGAAAAAGCCATGGAGTCCTAGTTGAAGACAAACCTGGACCAAGGGCATCTGCAAGTCACATTCCATGATGTCTATCATGAGAGGATGGTCTGTTTTGCTATCAGTTGACATACAGGCTCAAGTTGGGGTCTTCTTGGGAGGGGGCCACAATTGGCGTGGGCTTGCAGGGTTGCAGCCACAGTGGACTTTGCAAAATCCATTGTGGTCGCAATTCCCCCAAGGGACATAAGCATCCCTTGCTTTTCAACCATTTGAGAACAATTTCTAGGATAATTAGCTTTCTTCTGCGTCTTTCAGGATGATTGGCTGGAGGTGAGATGTGTCTGTCTTAGGAACCAGACAGTGCCATCTGATTGGATGTTTCTGGATTTTGGCTTCTCTGGGTGACTCTGCGGCTCAATTAGCTGATTCCAGATGCTAGTGTTGATACATGATCTGGGTTAGCAGCTGCCTGTGTTTGATGGTCAAACAGGGCCATGCTTGAGGACGCAGGAGAAAGAACACACTCCTGATTAATGCTTGAGGAGGGGCCTGTAGGTTGGGAGTGGCCATAGACAGAGGCTTCACTATTGAAAGATCCAGTGTAGCCCTGCATGATTTTGTCAAGGCCAGGGAACAGCTTGTTTATTTGGTGGTTATTGAAAGAAGACATAATAAATTTTTATTAAAAAATTAAACTAACAAAAAGAGAAGTGTATATTTTAATCAATTTTATTATTAGTGTTTTCTGAAATCTACTGTAATCAAGCATCTAAATTTTAGCCATCCTAAACTGGAATAGGGTGATTTTTGAGAATTCCTGTGATTCCTAAAAAAATTAGTACAAATCCACTCTAGATCCTTTATCATCCTTTTTGAGACACCCATAAATTATATTTATTTCAAATTCACCTCATTTTTGGTTTGAAATTCTGTTCTTGGATTTGACAATCCTGCAATTTTGGATTCATTAATTTTTGCATGTTGTCTATGATTTTTTAGACATACAGAAAATCTTAAATTGTACATTAGAATCCCGCATTTCTAATTCATGTATCCTGCATTTGTTTGATGAGTTTTGTCTTTTGTTGGTTGAGTTATCTGTTCAAGAGATTTGAAATTTGCCAATTTAAATGAACCAAAAAAGTCTAATTAAATGGTTAATTTTATTAAATATTTTATTTTTCACTCAGCTGAGTTGCCCGCAAAGGTGATTCAAAATTCAGACCAAGGATTTGAAAATCCCGCATTTTTAGGTTTAGGTTCTGAATTTACATTACCTTCTACATCAACTATGTCAATCATATGGACCAGCAGCTGGCCTTGACTCCTTCTGTTGCTTGTGAGCAGGAGAAACAAATAAACAGGACATTCCCAAAAACAAAGAACTCACTCTCTGCACTGACATCAGGTGAAGGAGCAACTGAGTGAAAAGTTGCAGCCTAAAAGGACACCTAATTGGTTTGCCTGGACCTGGTGACCCTCAGTGGATTTTCCCATGTAAACTTCATTGAGCATATTTTTGCAAAGCCCTGAGGACACTCTTATTCAAGAACATACCTGATATAGAGTGTGCCCGTGGGGGCACTTACTTATGTTTCCCTGTGGAACACATCTTATATTAAATAATAGATAACTTTGGGGTGGTGTCTAAATTAGCTGGCACCAACACAACAGCTGTAAAGAAAACAAAAATTATTCTGGTGGACTTTGGGCTATCCTGGAGCGGGATAAGACAAGGATATCTGCAACTATTGAGACAATGTTCTTTAAAACAAAATAAAAAAATAAGGTTAGTGTGGTTCACAATAAGCTGTGTGAGTTTACAGAGGTTTTTTCTGGACAGAGGCTCAATCTTGTGGTTTAATTGGGTATTTGCTTTACTTTGGAATGGGCGCTTGTATAAAAGACAAGGACAGTGTACCACTTGAAATCAACAAGGCCAGGCTCTCCCTGGATAAGAAGAAGGTCCCTGTGACGGAAATTGTGTGATAATATGAAGCTATTTCTAAGTGATGGGGAAAACCACCCAAATTCACATAGAATTAATGATTAACTACCAACGCAGCTTCAAATACCGTTTTTTAAATTTTCCAAATAAAATACTAGGATTAAGTAAAACAATTAATCCCAACCAAAGTAGTCCAAGATAAATAGCTTGTGAAAACATCAGAGTATCTTCAGAATAAAATTCAGGACATTGAGATGCAACACAATTTTCAGGTTCCAAGACAGGGGGAATCACTCCAAGATTGGCAGGCATTGAATTAACATTGGGAGGTACCAACAACATAGTTCCAACTGCATGGCCCCATCTTCCAGTAATGATCCGGCCTAGAATAAGATTTTAGGGAATGTAGTGCAACAATCCAACTACAAGATGCATTTTGAAAGAGTAAATTAGACCAAGAGATATTTGATTTTTATTGAGTAAAGTTTTGGGGGGACTCAACTCTTAGAGTTGAAACAGTAAAAAAATTTCAATATATATCAAAATTGACTAAGCAATACCACCTGGATCCTGTGCTCCTATTCCTTCCACATTGTCAAGTAAGTATCTAGTCCAGGTTGCAAAGAAACCTTGGGTGATCAATTTCTGACAACCATGCTGATTAATAAGTTCACATCAGGTGACCCTCAAATTACGTCAATTTATTCTTGTCAATTTGCAAGGAGGAATTGGTTTCAGCTGGCAGACTGGAGCAGCCATAACCCATTTTAAATTGACTGTTTGTTTTAAATCTGTTAATTCAGTCAATTTTGGTAAGGGTTTCCCAGCTTTTCAAGTCTTTCTAATTGACCGGATCATTCCTGGCATTATAGAACCTACTGTGACATTACCCTCTACTTTATCCCTGGGCATAATACCACCATCTGTGAGATGGGATAAGGAGAAATTTTTGTGGGCACGCAGGAGTTTTATTGCGGCTAAGGTAAGCTTGGGGTGGCCAATAGCAGTGGGATTTCTTTGGTAGAACTCTTGAATCAGGTCTAGAAAATTGGAACAATCATAGTGGGGAACCCAGGAGTTTTCAGAATCAGGATAACCCTTCCATGACACCAAGTATTCCAAACAGTGTCAATTCTTACGGGAAGCCAGAATAAAATTTAGCTCATACTCAGGTTCTCTCTCCACAAGAATGGGTTGGGAAGAAGGAGTCTCTGTTCCTTTGAAGGGAGTAAGAAGATATTCATGGAAGGTGTGGAAAATCTTGAAAGCAGGAGGTATATACAGCCAATAGGCGGAGGGATCAACCTGATGTTCTACCTCAAAGGGACCAACTTGCTTGGGACCTAATTTTTGACAGGGAACCTTAAGTTTCATATTGCAAGCATTGACCATGACTAGATTACCTGGCCAATAAGTTGGACCTTCCTGGCACTTGCAATCTGCATATTCCTTGTAAGTTGTCACTGCGGCAGCAAGAGTAGCCTAGAGCTCCTGATGGACCTGCTTCAATGCAGCATCTTGATCAGTTGCAGCTTCCACGTTGCTAACAAAGCAGAGATCCATGTTGGATGATGGGTTGTAACCTATATTGGCATAGAATGGCAAAACCTGAGTTGATGTGTGTGGTGCGTTATTATATGTGAACTCTACCATGGGTAGGTTATCACACCAATCATCTTGTCTTTCATTTGTGTAGAAGCGTAAGTAGACCTCCAAACTTTGGTTTACTCTCTCTGTTTGTCCATCAGATTGGGGGTGGAAATCTGTAGAACAGAACAATTTGATACCTAAAATTTCAGTAAAAGCTTCCCATAACTGAGCAATAAATTGGGGCCCGCGGTCACTCACAATCTCCATTGGGATACCATGCAAGGAGAAGATTCTATTCACAAACAACTGAGCTGTTTCCACTGAAGGAATTGTGGTTGAGCAGGGAAAAAAGTGTGCCATTTTTGTGAAGCAATCAACCATCACCATGATTGCATTAAGCCCATTGGAATTTGGGAGTTCTCTGATAAAGTCCACTGAAACTGACGTCCATGTTCCTGCAGCTGCCTGTAGCGGAACCAACAAGCCAGTTTTCTTGTTCCTGCTTGCCTTAGACTGAACAAATACCAGACAGTCTCAAACATAAGCCGCTACCTGCACTGTCAAACCTTTCCAAGAAAGCTGTTGGCAAATTAACTCCACCGTTTTGTTCTTCCCTGAGTGGCCTGCTGTAGGGCAGGTATGATTGGCCTCTATGATTTCATCTCAACTAGTTCCCTCTGGAACCCACAAGCAACCTTGATGATATAGAATTGGCCCTATCTTGTGATAACCCTGCGTCTGGCCAACCGGATGTGACCATGCTAGTTCCAGTAACCTATCATAACCTTTGGACAGAGGCTGCAAAAAATTGACTTTGGAATATAGATCTAAGTATGTGCTCTCAGTCAAGGACATGATAGCAAGCGTAGCCAGCAGAGGTAGAACAAAAGGAACCACATCCTTGTCTGGAATCATTGTGTATGTTAAACTCAACGTCCATACCAGCATCTGGGAGATGAGAAGGATTTCTACTCAACACATCTGCCAGGTGATTATCTTTACCCTTAATGAACTTGTAGCAGAACTTGTATCTTGCCAAGTCATCATGCTATATGGATTGGCAACCCGACAAAACCCCGGGTTGTCAATAATATAGAAGAGCTTTATAGTCAGTTCTTACTACAAATGGATGATGTGCCAACATGAGATGGTGATGCCAATGCCTTAAAAATTCCACAACTGCCAACAGTTCCTTGCCATAAATCATGTAATTGTGTTCCTGAGCCTCCATCTTCTGGGAGAAATACCCTACAGGTCTCTCTATCCCATCACCAGCGGTCTGTAACAACACACCAGTCACAGCATATTTTGAAGCATCCGTGGAAACCACAAAAGGAAGCTCAGGATCCACATGTCTCAACACTGGGGAGGACAACAAAAGAGCCTTGACTGCTGCAAACGCTTCTGCGCACTCAGGCGTCCAAACTAAAGTTGTCTTCCTGCTAGCTGAATATAACAATGCAGCCACTTCAGACAAGTGAGGGGTGAATTTCTTCAAAAACGTACAGGTACCCAAGAAACTACGGAGTTGGGATACTGTCACAGGCGTAGCATACTCTCAAACTGCAGCTTCCTTGTCAGGGGAAATGGTGTGGCCATCCTCAAAGATAATATTACCCAGAGAGGTAACCTTACGCTTAAAGAATTCACACTTTCTACTTTTAATGATCAAGTTGGCCTGGAGAATGCACTCTACAACTGCCAATAGATGGGCCTTATGCAACTCCTCATCTGGAGAGAACACCAATATGTTATCCATGTACACAATGGCGCATATACCCAGGAGATCCCCCAGGACTGAATCAATTAACCGCTGAAAGCAAGCCAGAGCATTCTTCAATCCAAAAGGCATTACACAGAACTGAAAGATGACCTTCTTGTTTCTGAATGCCGTTAACCATTACATCCCTTCTGCAATCCTGATTCAATTGAAGGCATTCAACAGATCAAGTTTTGAGAATACCTTTGCCTTCTCAACGCACTGAGAAATCTGAGCTTCAAGGGGTAAGGGATAGGGATCAGGAATTGCAATGTTATTCAAATTCCTGTAGTCAACACAAGGACAAAGAGACCCATCAGACTTCTGAACAAACAACAATGGGGAGCAGATTGACAACGCCTTCTTGAAAATATATTCCTTCAATAACATGTCTCAACTCCACTCCTCTAAACATGTGTCTTCCTTCAAGGTTAAATGGTAAATAGGAGACGCAATTCTGATCAGATCAACAGTAACTTTAAAGTCAAAGTCAAACTGAGTATGCTTGGGAAGGACCTCGCCCCTATTAGTGTCAAACGCCGCAGACCAGGGGTGCAGGCATGCTGGTAAATCCAAGCTTGAAAGAACAGGAACATGAACCAATTGAATGGTCTGAGAAGACTGCTCTAATTCAGACATACCTAACAATAGAATACAGATAGAGATGCCCAAAGAATGCTCCACTTGTAGCTCATTTTCTTTCAACAAGGTTGATACATTATGTTCTTGCCACTATCCCACCCAAAAAACAATAGGATACATAAGGGTAGAGCAAATTTAGAATCTGGCGGTAAAAGAATGACCCACAACTACAAACAGCACCGGCTTCTTAAGCTGGAAAAAGGGAAACGTTTGACAGTTTCCACCCCTAACAAGCATTACAGTGTGATACTTTAGTTGCAGCAAGTCTGTGGTCTCAACACTCATAAATTCCTTGGAAGCACCTGTATTTAACAGAATGTCTGGCCAATAGATACTTTGACCATTATCAATGCTACCATAAAACAAAAAGTAACCAGAAGTAGATTAATTGCAGCAAATGTTGCAATCTTGGCAGGATCCTGCTTCTCTTTGGTGGTACAGACAGCGGCTAAGGAGTCAGGGTGCTCCTGAAAATATTGCTGAATCATTTCTTGGGCAGCAGCAGTGAGGATGGGATAATCACAATTGATTTGAACAAGAGGCAACTCTTGGGATTCAACTGCCAAAGGCTTTGCAGGCACAACGTGCTGAAGCATAGCCAATGAACTCTCAGGGGTGGGCACTACTGATGCTTCATTCACCCTAATAGATTTGTTCACAATTGCCAATTTCAACTGAGAAGAACCATGGGGAAAACAATCCTGACTCTGGCTAGAGGACGCCACCTCAGAACAAGGCCCAGAAAACCAGGAGCGTGCAGCAGGTTTAGCTTTAACTTCCATTGAACCTTGTTTGGAAACCAATGGATTTGAGACCAGAGAAAGAATTTGGCTTACCAGGGCCTCAGCTGTGATTTACAGGGAATCCCAAACTGCCAGATCCTGGGCAGTCTGGTCAACTGCTAACCACAATGCTGAGAGTTTATTCACCTTGGTAACATCAATTGTACAGCAGTAGGCAAGAAACTGAGGAAGGAATATTGAAAGCGGAGTAGTACCCTGTTGGAAGGCGTACAACTTAAAATATACTTTGACTCCTCAATAGATACACACAAATTTTTCAACAAAGGGTACAGAGATGCACTTTCAGTTAAAACACGTGGATTGTGCTCCACCATGGACAACAACCATTCACAAGCATCCTCAGAAACCTTTTTCATCACATGGTAAATTTGGGATTTGTGACTCAGGCTTGAACCAGAATAGAATTATAAAGCTGACGTAACTTCACGCAAAATTTCATCAGTAGGTGGAGTAGGAAAATAATCTGGATGCCAAAATGACATAGCACGGCAGAAATAGGAAACAGAAGATCCAGTCTCAACAACTGCAACTGGAGATGGAAACCACAAATTAAAGAAAAGTCCAAACTGAAAACTCAGAAATGAACTGATGCAAATAAACATGATAAACGCAGATATCTCAACAGAGTAGGAGAAAAGAAACACAAATTCATGATGAACTGCTTCCAAAAACTCAGACGTAGAAGAGTTGAGTAATGTGACAGAAATTGTGTGATGTATGAAGCTGTTTCTAAGTGATGGGGAATTACCACCCAAATTCACATAGAATTAATGATTAAACACCAACGCAGCTTCAAATACCGTTTTTTAAATTTTCCAAATGAAATACTAGGATTAAGTAAAATAATTAATCCCAACCAAAGTAGTCCAAGATAAATAGCTTGTGAAAGCATCAGAGTATCTTCAGAATAAAATTCAGGACATTGAGATGCAACACAATTTTCAGGTTCCAAGACAGGGGGAATCACTCCAAGATTGGCAGGCATTGAATTAACATTGGGAGGTACCAACAACAAAGTTCCAACTGAATGGCCCCATCTTCTAGTAATAATCTGGTCTAGAATAAGATTTTAGGGAATGTAGTGCAACAATCCAACTACAAGATGCATTTTGAAAGAGTAAATTAGACCAAGGGATATTTGATTTTTATTGAGTAAAGTTTTGGGGGGACTCAACTCTTAGAGTTGAAACAGTAAAAAAATTTCAATATATATCAAAATTGACTAAGCAATACCACCTGGATCCTGTGCTCCTATTCCTTCCACATTGTCAAGTAAGTATCTAGTCCAGGTTGCAAAGAAACCTTGGGTGACCAATTTCTGACAACCATGCTGATTAATAAGTTCACATCAGGTGACCCTCAAATTACGTCAATTTATTCTTGTCAATTTGCAAGGAGGAATTGGTTTCAGCTGGCAGACTGGAGCAGCCATAACCCATTTAAATTGACTGTTTGTTTTAAATCTGTTAATTCAGTCAATTTTGGTAAGGGTTTCCCAGCTTTTCAAGTCTTCCTAATTGTCTGGATAATTCCCGGCATGATAGAACCTACTGTGACAGTCCTCTGGGCTATGACTTGATGGACTATGTAATCCAGAACGCCCTGGTCCTGGCCAGAATTTACATGGTTGCAGCCCCACCTGAAAAGCTGCTGCTTCACTCCTATCTAACTCTACTACCTTTTAAAAGCTGCCTAGATTACTTCAATCACAGTGTATTCACTATTTACAGTGTGGTGGTAGAGGTTGTGCGCCACTTCTATTACCAGGTGGTTGCATATAGACAAACCCACTATAGGTATAACTGAATGAAACCTCTTTTCTATTAATATACATTACAATTTTTTATTTTTAATTTTTATTATGATTTATTAAAAAACTTTTTTAGAATAGCAAACTTTTACTAAAAAATCTTTAAGAAGGTCTTTACACAGGAGTAATAATATTTGATAATAAAAATTCCATATTGTCAGGAATATTTCTAACAAAATGTCTCAAGAAATCAACATTTAAAACGCAATGGCACCAAATAATCAAAAGAATTATTTGCAGCAGTTTCCCCTGGTTGGGAAAACTGCCGCAAAAAGCGCACAGCTAGAAAAAAAACTTAAAAATTTGACTTTTGGAAATTCTGCCTTTTATAGGCCGGCCGCAGACCGTGCAGCCAACTGCCAGGCTCCCGCCAGCCTGCTGCTGGCAGCACACCTCCCACAGCTGGGTTTGTTCACCCATTCCAAATGGGGAAATTCAAATTTGGGAAACCAAAAAAAGAAATTTCCCCAATTTCCAATTTTGGGGAAAATGCTGCCCAAATTGGGAATCCTCTAAATCAGGAACAGGTTGACAAGCTACACTGCACCAATCTTCATGCATTAACTGTACCTAATGAATTTGGGTGCATGAAAGCATCCTGAAATTTCTCATGCTACTGCCAGCCAATAATTGGCAATAAATTGCCATTAAATCCACCACAATGCCACTGCAGAAAGGGAATCTCAGACAACACCAAGTGTTTGGGGTTCCCAATACAATGTTTTCATTATTCATGCCACACCAAGGCCACTAGTAAAGTAGTTTTCAAACCTGTTGATATAAACAAAAAAATATCAGTCTAAAAACAAATACAACTCAGTTTAAAAACAAAATCAAAGTGGATTAAAATCTATTATAATTTAATATAAATTCCTTAATTTTTTATTTTGTTTTTAGACTGAGTTGTATAAGTTTTTAGACTGAGATTTTTTGTTTATCTCAACAGGTTTGCAAACTACTATATATAATAAAGAACATTCACTTGATGATAGATTATGCTATTATTGAGTGAAATTACACTCAATTATATCACATAAAACACTAAAAGACTTACCCAAAAGACAAGTTCAAGACACTAAGCTTTGTCTGCCCTTCTCCAGGAAATAGAAGATGAATCATATTATCTTTTCTGCTGTCCTTACTGTAAGGTCTGAAGGCTTATTTTAAATAATTGTAAACTAACGCCTTTAAACTAAGAATATTTATATTTGTCAATTATAGAAAGGTGGGCAAGGTTTGCAATAATAACTGCACTAAGGCTCCTAAAAGATTATATTATGTGAAGTAGTGACTGAGGCAATTTATTAAGCCTAAGAAAACAAAATAAAGACCAGTCTTGATGACTGAATATTTGGTTAAAAAGTCAATCTCTAAGTCTGTGAAGTGATCAGCACTAGCTGGGGGATTGAAACTATCAGCAATTAAAGTGTGAGTACCACTATAAAAACTGTCTAACTGACAAAAGATATAATCAAATGGAATCATGAAACTAAGATAAAAATTCAAGAGTCAAAATTAAAGAGAAAACACAAGCCACAAAACCTAACAAGTACCTTTTTGGGGTGCAAATCAAAAAATCTCAACTTAAGTTGAGACTGAGTTAAACTCAGGCTTTTATTTAAAATCTGAGTTTTGTGGTGCAGAAATGGGGGAATGTGGCTAACCAAGAGTGGTTAAATTGCTTACTGGAGGCAGAATACAAGCACATTTGGTTTGGACCTTAATAACTTAAAAAAGTTAAGTAGAATTTAAAGGAGATAAATACAGAAAAGAGGTTTGTTGTTTGGCTAAACCAAAGAAAGAGCAAAGACAGCAGAAGAGCAGGAAAACCTGGTCCAAAGTACTGGCATAATCAAGCAAAAAGCAAAAGGCAATCAACTTTGGACTTGATTTAAACTAACTTTTGTATAGGTCTGTGGTTTGAGAATCATGCAAGGATCAAGGTAAGCTTCAAAAAATGAATCTAACCGTTAATATAGATTAAATTGTCCAGTAAAAGTAATAGAATGAAGGAGGGAGATGTTGAAGAGTAAATTGTTGTGAATTGAACCAAGGGTAGGGTAAAATAAAGCTGATGTCCTTGAAGGATACTAGTGGCAATTAATAATGAAGGAGGATCCTGACACTTATATCCTGCCTTGGGATTGGGGGCCACCAACACACCTTCAAACTACATGGGTCTTTCCAAGACCCCACTGAATAGTACTACTACAAGGAGCCTGAACAATTGAAATTGTCCCAGATGTACTCTTGACCCACTCTGGTTTTGCCCCATTCAACAACATCCATAGCCGTATATACCTTTACGTACTATGCACTTACTTACTTTGCTGGTAATTTTGGACAATTTAATGTGCACACAAAGATGTTCTGTTGGGTGTTGACAGTATACCCCATTGTCTCCTTGCTCACCAGGTTCCAAGTGTCAAGCTTGGCACTGTACCTTGCTAAAGTACTTTCCCATATATTGGTTATTTACACATATAACTTGAGAACTTTATATTTACTTTTTTATTGTCCTCTTATATTTGTTGCTGGTAGTGATATTATCATATTAACATTATACTTTGGTAATGAGTGCTTGGGATAACCACCGCAGTATATAATAAAATAAATTAATTTGCAATAAAAAAATAAACCTCTTTGTCAATGGTACAACTTTATGTGATTACAGGCTTGGCAACATCTAAATATAAAATAAACATCTATAGATTTAAACATATTAAATAAAAGATAAATGTGTAAAAAAATTAATCAATAATAAAAATATTTGGAATAAATAAGCCCTTTAATTGATTGGCTGTTTGGCAAGGCATGTGGGAATGAAAAAATCAGTGTGGGCATAAACCTTGGCCATGGCCTCAGCTAGAAGGGTATGGACCCCAACCTGCAGCAAATCAAATAGGTCCTCTCTCCCAGATGATTTCTCCTGCTTGATAAATTGCCTGAACCACCCAAAGTCTTCTTTGGTTAGGTTTATAAATGGTTAATACAGGGGGAGAAATAATAGGCGCAAATTTGATGTGGCCAATTGTTGGGGGCCAAATGCAATGCTGGTGTCATAAGTTGGAAATTCCTCAAGAATATCTACCACATTGTGGAATCTGACGTTATTCAGTACAATGATATTAGTGAAGCCCAGGCTTGTGCGCCTCAGATGCTCCTGGATTAATCAGAGAAACAATAGGAAGGTATGGCTGTTGTGGGATCCCAAGATAATTTGATACATCTCAATTCCCTTTGGATCAAATAGAGCCACCATTGAATAGGCTGTGGCACAGACAGCAGCACGCCAAGCTACACTGACATTGGAACCTTTGGGGATATAGCCATACCCATTTTACATAGACAAGGCAAATTATGATTTATCTATGTAGTAGAATTTGACTGTCTCCTTGATTTTGAGGGCAGTTTATGCCTCAGTGTGGTTTTTCCATATCTCAATATTGGAAGGGCTGTTGCAATTGTAGGGAGATACCCCAAGTTTTTTCCACAAAAACTGTAGACTCTTTACCACATGATAATAGAAAGAAATTGAGGCCTTGACCCCAAAAGTAGATTTGATCATGGCCTGTATATTTTCTAGTTGAATATGGCCGTTTTGTTTAATCCACTGGTGGATTGCCCATTTGTGCTCCTTGGTGAGCATGGTGGATACACACAAGGATTTCTCTGCAGCAAGAACTTGCCTGGTATTGATGTACTTATTGAAGGTTTTGCTGGTGTATTTGGGATCCACCCCAACAAGGGCTGAGGCCATCTTTTAATTACCAGATTCCTACATTAGCTTGAGAAGAATTATGTGCTTGATGCTAGAAATGTCCTTCTGGGTGGCCTTAGTGGGCATAGTTTAATATGGATCTACTAGCTCAGCAACAACACAGGGCATAGGCACTTGGCTGCAGAACACAGCAACTTTTTTCAACACCTTCTGCCCTTTTTTGTTTGATAGTATTGTGGCTTGTTGCTGTCATCTTGCCCTTTGTTATCACTCACATAAGGCTTGTATGTGTTGTCAAGAACAGGCTTCACATTCTCTATTATAGTAGCTGGAACATCATCACAGCAGTATACAGGGTTGTATACAAAATACACCCTCTTGGTGGTGATGTCATTCACTTTTTTGGACTTGTTAACCTTATTAGCCTTTTTGGTTAGCTTTGAACCCCTAGGATTTATTCTCTGTGCCCTTTCACCCTGTGCAACTTGAACTGGTTGTTTAAGTGTAAGCTCACCAACATTATCTCCTCCCATGTCTCCTTCCTAAGTTGGCACTTGTGTTGCACTAGCTTGATTTTTTGACCCACAGGGACACCCCCAACCACAGCACACACTGGCTGCATTGCCACTTTGTTGTTGTATTTATTCCATTTTAAAACTTGATAAAATACTAAATAAATCTCAATTAAGTTACAGCTCTGGTTTTAAAAAAATATCTGAATATGGCCATTTAATTAGAATATACACCACCCAACTGCATGTTTATAGATTTTATATATCTTACTTAGTCATTTTTGGTTTTACAAAGCCCATTTTAGAAGCACTAAATCAATTTTGCTCATTTCTCCTATATTTTACGCCACATTTAAACACTCAAAATAAAGTTTTTATAATTTATGTTTTGAATCCTGTGTCTTACTTTGATAGCTAGGTATTCTTCTTGTTTTTAGCTCATTTCACATAATGACTGAGAATTTTTGTTTGCTGGTTGAGTTACTATAGTGCTTTGTTTTTGGATTGAGATTTGGCTCACTGTGCCTGAATTTATTTAATCACAGATTTATATAACAAAAATATGTGCACCAAAGGACAACTGAAACCATTTTGCTTGTGATTCCATGTGTTTTGCACTGTATTTTGAACATCTTTACTTTTTGTTTGGCTTTTTTGTTGCCATGTTGAGCCATTTTGCCTACTAACGCCTAAAATCTATGTTAACAGTATCAAGTATATACTTCTTAGAAGTATAATAAACGAGATAAAAGGGGAAATTAAGAAGATAATGATACTTTATTATATATGAGTTTGGAGTATTATATAGTATCATAAGAAGCCACATGTTGTCCATGTACACCATGACAGTCATGGGGCTTTTCCAAGTAGTGTTTCTCTTAGGACTTGAAATATTTGATCCCTGTAATAGACAGGCAAATGATAAGAGTACCACCAGCTTAATGATTAGTCAGGGAATCATTTGGAGAGTCACTCAAGGAATTACTTCCCCAAGAGGGAATAATCAAAGATTTTGCAACATCTCTCCCTGGGGTACTGGAAGGCAGAACCTTGGGGATTTTCTTGAGATTGTAGGGAATTTGGGCTTGGTATTAATCCAGTTTTGCATTGGGTACAGGAAGTTGAGACTTATGTTGTGATGTTATTGCCTTGCATAAGTGGAGTTAGACATGATGCATGCGCTTGAGCTCTGTATGCACACCTATTCCCTTGATGAGATAGGTGTTGTTTGATTTGACTTCCATGACAATGCCTGGTCCTCGTGATCCTGGGTCTAATTTGTGCATGTTGTGAATAACAACCCAGATCTTGTTCCAACTTGGAAGTGTTCCTGTTGTAACAGGATTGCTTCTCTCTCAACCCTTTCTTTTTCCTTGTCTTCTTGGTCCTTCCTGGCGCGTTGTAGAGTCAGGGCTATTATTGCCAGGTACTTTCTTGGGCAGAGGTAATTGTGGTCCTGATGTAGTGCTAAAAATGGTGGGCTTTTGACCATAGACAATTTCATACGGGCTTTTGCCTATGTTACAGTTGACTTGTGTTCTGCACACCATAAGTGCAGTTGGCAACATGTCAACTCAGGCTTTTGGATTGTTGGCAGACAACTTTCTGAGGGCCTCCACAAGAGAACCATTTAGTCTTTTGACTCTTCTGTTTGCTTGTGGGTGATAAGGGCTGGCTATGGTGTGTTTTATTCCGTTTTTGGCAAATTAGATGTTGGTGTTAATGGCTTTAAGTTTAGTTCCTTCATCTGTAATCAGGAGCTCAGGTTTCCCAAACTTAGCTATGATCTATTTGTCAATAAATAGTCTTAAATCATTTCCTTTAAGTTCTTTTGTGACTTGTGCCACAGGTCACCTGGTTGCATAGCCAATAGCTGTTATGATGTAGTTTTTGCCTTTGTTGTTGCCAGGAATTGGTACCACAATATCCAGTGACCACACTTTGAAAGGTTGGGTGATTGACACTGGTATTACTGACTTGGGGGTGCCTTGGAGAGGGTGTGCTTTTCACAGACTTTGCATTGGTCTAGTAATTCCTTGATGTTGTCCAGCATGTTGGGCTACCAGTAGTGTGGCTTGATGTATTCATGCAAGTTCCTACTACAGGTGTGTCCCAGATCTCTGTGGTATCAAAGGATTGTGCCAATCTTTTGTGTTGATGAGATGTAGGGTAAATTATTGCCATTTGGTAATATGTGGTGTAGAGTACCATATATATTTTTGAACAGGTGTTTGTTCTTGAGAAATTTCTCTTGGATGTCCATTGGTGTACCAGGTGGGAACCCCTCTTGGAGATTCCTTGTTATTAACATGAGCCAATCAGGGTCTCCATCAGTGCATAGAAGATGTTTACAGTAGAGCCTTTATAGGGCGCCTGTGGTAAGCATTTCTTTGTCTGGCTTGTATTCAATTGTCATGGGGTACCTTTATATAAGACTCATCCATTCAGATTGTTGTCTAGATAGGTGTTATTGAGCCTTAAAGAACACTAATGAATTATGGTTGATTAGCACTTTAAATATATGTGCACCTTTCAGATAACATTGCCACTTCATTAGAAAGTGTACAATAGCTATCAGTTCTTTGTCATGTATTAGATATCTTTGGTCATCTTAAGACATCTTTCTTGATTAATATGCTACAGGGAGGAATTAATTTCTGAAGTTTGAATTTGAATTACTCCTCCTATTGCGTAATCAGAGGCGTCAGTTTCTAATTTGTACACTTCTTCACAGTTTGGATATTGCAAAATGGAAGTGGTGATGATATGTTATTTTAGTTGACGGAAGTGCTGGTCTTGTAGTGGCATACATACAAACTTGGTTGTTTTGCCCGTAATGGCAAACAGGGGGGCTGTTAGGGCACCCCAGTCAGGGATGAATCCTCTTACATAGGCTATCATTCCAAGAAAGGTGCGGAGTTCACTCTTGTTTCTTGGAGCTGGTATTTCAGTTATGGTGTGTATCTTGTCTGGGTCTGATTTCACTCTGTAATTGCTGATAATGTGTCCTAAAATGGGAGTTTAGTTGAAAAAGAAGTCATATTTTGAGGTCTTAGATATGAGTTAGTTATCTTGAAGGGTGTGGAGGACCAGACTGACATATTTCCAGTGTTGTTCCTTAGTCAGGCTGTATATGGTTATATTTTCAAGGTAGACAATATCCCTTTTTCCAATGTGATCTTTAAAAACTTCATTCATAAAGGTCACAAAGATACTTGAGGCATTTTTCATGCCAAAATTGAGGACAAAATATTCAAAAAAGCCATACTTAATTCTGAACACTATTTTGGGGATATCTTCTGGTTTAACGCAGATTTGATGATATCCTGCTGGCAAGTCAATTTTTGTGAAAAATTGGGACCCACCAGGGCGTCAAAAAGGTCATCAATCAGGGACAGGGGATACTTGTTCTTAATTGTGACCTTGTTGAGCGCCCTGTAGTCTGTGAACAGGCAGAGTCCTCCATCTTTCTTTGTTACAAAAAAGACAGCCACAACAAAAGGAGATTTAGAGGGTTGTATGATTCCTTTTTCAAGGGCCTTGTCTAGATAGGCCTTTAGTGTTTCATCCTCTTGTGGTGTTAGGCAGTAGATAGGATGTGCTTTTGGCACACTCCCTTTGAGGTCAATTTCATGCTGGATGCCCTGGTTGGGCGGTAGACCTGGTAACCTTTCTTGTAAAACAGAAGGGAATTCTATGACTAGCTGTGCTCAGATTGGGTCTTGTTCACGTGAAGTTTCTGTACTTTTAAAGTGAACAATCTCATATGTGCAGGTGTTCCAATTGATCTTACTGGGGGTTTTCCTTTTCTATTTCCATAATTTCCACAAACACATGGTCTCTCATAAGTGTATCAAGATGAGTTGGATATACATGGTGATGCACCTTATCTTGTTGTATGGTGAGGGTAGTGCTATCCCATTCAATATAAGGTTTAGTTTTTCTCATCCAGTCCAGACCAAGTACAACATTGTACTTGGGAATTGGGATGATTGAACCACTAAGGGTAGTCTGTATGTCTTCTATTTGGGCACAGAAGGGTTTTGCTTCTCTGGTGACTGGTGTGCTCCTGTTATCTACCACACTAACTATCTTGACATTACTTTGAAGTGTGGGTAGTTTCATGAGGCTGGCAAATTTTTTGTCAACAAGGGATTGGTCTGCTTTAGTGTCAAATAGTGCTGTGCCCTAATATCTGCCAAAGCAGAAAGGATAAGTGAGGAGTTTATTTCCAGTTTGGGTGACAAACAGTATAGGATTGCTGGAGAGTACTTGGATCATGGTAATTGAGCCCATGTCATGGTCCCTGTATGAGTCTTGCAAAGTGGGGGAGGGCGGCTCGCATAAGCACTCCCCTGAGCTTTCCCCTCCTTGGTGATGTTATCAGTACTCATTTGATTTAATTTAGTAGTGCAATTTCCAGCTCAGGGATGAGGGTTATTAGCTTTGCTGTTATGCTTGTTAGGTTGATGGTCCTTCTTTGCTGTGTGACTCTCCTTTTGTTTGTTGGCTACATGTAGGCTGTCAGATTTTTGTGCAGCTTGTTTTCCTTCCAAAAACACGCCTTGGAGGTTTTTTCAATGGCTCATGTCAAACTGACGTCTGATGTGCATGAGAGGCCATTGTAAAAGGTCAGTTGTGTTCCAGCTTCATCAAATTTGATGGTGTTGGGAGCTCAATCATGTATTTATTCATAGGCTGCAATGTAATCCTTGATAGTTCCTGTCATTTTGAAGGTTCTGAGTTCCAACATGATCACAAGGTCAGAGTCTTTTATGGAAAAAAATTTCCAGAAAGGTGTTCTTGAACATGTACCAGTCTTTGTTGTGGTCAGGGTGTTGGTTGAACCACTCACTTACAAAGTGTGAGATGGCCCCAGTAATGTGTAAAGCAATTTCACTTGCTCAGAGTTTGCGGGGTAGCCTACTTGTGTGAACTTGTTTTGGGTGCTTTGAATCCAGAGGTTGGTATTTTCTCAGTGTAGTCCTGAAAAAGTTCCAATTTCTGCTGAGTGTAGGTGTTGAAACACAATGTTGGGTATTTTGGTCACTTTGGGAACTGGAGGCAAGTTCAGGACTCCTTGAATACTGATAAAGTTGTACTGTTTGGTTGGCACAAGAATATTGCTGAAGACAGTGAATCCTGTGGGGACGTCCTGACCTTCTTTGCATTATCTCCAGCCAGTGGGGAGTGCCATCTTCTGGGTTATTTTCTTTGGAGGAATTGTTCTTTAAGTTGCATAGGTGTGGATGGGTCCCAGCTGGCTGCCAGCCACCCACAGAGTCCCAGGCCCCGCTCACAGTCGTCAGAAAACCCCATTAATTGGAAGCCAATCAGAAAAGTACCTGGCTGCAAGGTATAAGAGTTAAAAGCCATCTACATCCAGAAGAAGGGAGGAAATAATGAGCCACAATTTAAAAATAAGTTTACCACCAACCAATGGGGTGCTAGACTCAGACCACATGGACAGGGTCAAAACTCCAAGCCAAACCAATGCTCTTAGGACAAAAGCTAGATAGCAAGGCAATTTGGCTCCCATTCCTCATCTAGCAACAGACTAGCCTCTAGCTATCAGTTCAGCTCAGGAACTTCCCAGAGCCAGCCACAGATAGCAGAGAACAGGAGGTTTGACTGTCTTCCCAAGCCCCAACTACCATTTCTACATTTCTAAAGCTTACAGGATCCCCATCCTGCTTTTCACTTCAATTGCAAATCTTTACATAAGGTAGGCTCTATAAATCCAAGGATCCCTCTTCGTGACCAGCTTGTACTATTGAGTTCATACCCTCATCAAAGCTAATCTGCCTTTGATCTACTTTTATTCCAATTTGCCCCAGCCAAATCACCTCCAATCCAAGGAAGATGAATCACCTCATCTTGCAGCTGCCTCTGCTTCTGCTTAGGACTGGAGGATACCAACGAGTTCAAAATTCTTGGACCTTGTCAAAATTGAGACAGACTACACTGATTCAAGGACAGCTCAACTCTTCCCCAAACTGTTCCCTACTGGACCCCTGGTATCTCCACACT
>QTSX02007540.1:0-21436 GCA_014839935.2 Entomophthora muscae | reverse complement strand
GCCAATCATACGCCTTGATTCAACAATTTTGCCAAAAAGATTTCCCCAGATGACCTGTCCTTGACCCTGGTTCAAACCCAAGGCTGTCTTGCTCCGGGTAAATAACTGCTCTGCGTTTCAAACAGTTTCTGCGTAATTCCCATCATGTTTCCCCTGGCAAATCTTGAGTGCTTCCACCTATGTTTTACATAGGCAAATTTTGACCTCAATTTTTCAACGTTTCTCCTCGTTTCCAAGTGTTTCTTTCAACGTTTTGCAACTTTAAACCTGGCTGCTGCTTGTTCTTTTGCCTCTCCTATTGTTCTTGGCAAAATTTGCTCTTTTGCCCTTACAGTTTCTCTTTTTTTTTCAGCTTCTTTCTGGCTCATTTCCTCTTTCCATTCTTTCTTCCTAAAATAACATATAGTTCTAACAAACTATATGTTATTTTTCCTCCTCTTTTCTTTTTAATTATATGATATAAAATTCATTTTTAATCATAATTAGGCAGTACTTAATTATTATTTAACTGCTTCTTTTTATCCATATTCCTCAAAAAGACACCAAAATCAGCTATTCCAGCCTCTGCATCCTTCTGGCTAGTTCATCCTTTCAGCTCTTCAGTCCCTCACCACAAACTTCTGGTCCTTTGGCCATCCTGCTTTATGATCAGCTAGTCCTGCATCATAATTTTCTTGTTCTTCAACTTCTCCTCCATTTAGTTTCTCAGCAAATCCTCACTCAGAACCTCCTTTGTTCTTTCTACACACTGAACCATTTGGCTCTCTACAATTCAATATGAATTAACAGTCCATCAACTAGCCTTCCTGTGACCAAAATTCCCCTCCTGCTAGTCTTCTCTGTTAATTCCGTGAACACACCTTGGTTCTTTACCAGTCCCTATTACCAGAACTTGTAGACCCAAGACATGGATCTACATTTAATTGGCATTTGACTAGGCCCTCACAAGTGGCAATCCACTTAGACCATTCAACTATAGATTAATATCTATGCATTGTCTTTAATCCCCAGGTGATTAAGTCTGGGCTTCAGTCGCAGAGTAATCAGCTCCACTTCTCAGAGGCCTTATCACACCAAGTTCTGCAGCTTGCTTCCCCAAGAAAACTGCCTTGGTGACACCTCCCTGAGCAAATCTATGCCCTCCAATGCTCATTTTGGGTCCCCCAAAGCTCTCATAGGGGCATAAAAAAGGACATACTGCCAGTCTGTTAGGTAGGTTGCTTGCTCACAGACCTCCTGCAAGTGTATTAGGGTACATAGAGCTTCAAAGCTCTTCCCTCCCTGGCATCCTGCGTTACCCGCCAGGGGTCCAAAACCTACTCCCCCAGACAGACAAAGTTCCCTGCTTGCTATTTCAGTCTTCACCCTTCTGCAGCCACAGTTCCCTGTGAGGTGAAGCACTATAGCCCAAAGCAGCCAATTTCTTCTGCTGGGTGGAGGCAACATTTGCCCCTGGTAGTCTTATGTTACCTACCAGGTAGGCCTTACTTACCCTAGTAGACCATGTTACCTACTAGGCTCACCCTACTTACCCCTAGTAGCCCTATGTTACCTACTAGTTCACAGCGTCACCAGCTAATCACACATTGTCACCATTCAGCATATTGTCTTTATTTGAAGCCAAATCAACCCTTGTCTGCAAAACAGCACACTTGTGGATCATCACACTTAGTCTTTTTGGGGGTTGCCCTTGGAATTCATGCAGTCTTGAAGAGATGAACAGAGATGGCCTTCTGGGTTTTGAGATGCACCATTATCTTGTTGAATTTGAGCTTATGAATCCAGACTCTTGTTGCAAATTGGCTATGCCACCCTTCAAGAGAAGAGGTAGTCTTGATCAAACCATCTTTTACCTGCTTATAGCAGTTCCACTGAAATAAGTCATCCCCTTTTCTGATGTGGTGTGCTCCTTGAAATACTCTGAACCAATGAGTTTTAAAATACTCTATGAAAAGAGCAAAGAATGCCTGGTTGGCAAGGATATAAGGATGGCAGAGGAGGGCGCCGTAAAAGGCATTGGTCTCCTCCTTTCTCACAAGGGCAAGGGCAGCAAAGCAGTTAAGCACGTCATTGGCTTCTTTGGTGCCTTCAGAGTTGACCAGCTCATGAAGATCATAGCACTTTTGGAGGCAGCGGCAAATTTCCTGCCAGAAGTGAAAGTAGCATCTCTGGGGAGAGCTCTTGAAGACTCTAATGAAAGCATTTGCCTGAATCTGTTTGAAATCCACTACCAGATATTTGTGGTAGGGAAGACTCTCTGGCTGCTTCCTGGTTGAGGTGGCTATCTCTTCCTGTGACTGGTCTTTTTTCTTGTGCCCTCTAGTTTTTTGGTTCCTCTTTGATGGTTGAGAGGATTTCATCCAACTTAACCTTCAAAATTGTAAGAGCATGGATGTCAGGAAACGCCCTGATACATCTTGTATTACAGAAATGCCTTGGGAAAACTCTACTGTCTCCACAATCCTAATGCTAGTTTGATGACTCTCCTAGCTGCTCTAGACAATGAGTTATGGCCTTTTAAAGTTTGGCCGCCAGCCAAACTTCCTAAACAGTGCAAAATGACAAAATTACGCAGCCAAGGCACAAGAATTGATGTAAATCTTATATTGAGCATAACTCAGAAACTCCTGGACGGATTTAGACGTCCAAAAATGCATTTAAAGTCAAACACCAAGAGAGTCTATCTGTGCCAATTTTAGCAAAATACAGATGCAAAGCCTGATGTGTGGGATTTTTCAAAGAAACATGAGTCATGCTGTTCAGAAGATGCCCCCAAAACCCCAGCCTGATACCACCAGCAGAGTCCCTAAGACTGTCTAGCAGATTTAGGAAGATTCTAAAGAATCCAATGGAATGGTATATAAAGGTGTTGCTCACAATGATCCCCTTGTGATCATTCTAAGTTAGCCTTGAAATAAAGTTTTAATTTATTTTGATTTAAATATTAAGTTCAGTCAGATGAAAACCAGTCAAGACCCTCTGGGCCCTGACAACAGACATCAGTTTCCTGCTTCTTGTTGGGAAGGAAGTAGAAGACCAGGGGAAGAACCAGATTTCCAACCTGCCCATGAATATTCCAAAGCTGGCTAAATAGCTTTGGGCAGGTGGAGAAAGTTTCATCTACAAGCCAGCTCTTGTATTTCAACATGTTGCACAGATTCTGTGAGGCGGCAAAGCAAATAATGTGCTCAGGGGCATGTTAGATTTCAATGTGGAGAAGGAATCTCTCCTCATGACAAGATAGTTTTTGTTTCTCTGTAAGGATCAATTGCTCAATTGATGAAGAACTGACACCTTCAGTGCTTAGAGCATATCTCTGATCAGTGAGATATCTCTGTAGTTTTGAGGCACCACCAACAGTGGCAAGTTGGGTGTCATTTAAATTAAGAAGAGCATCATTGACAACCTTGGTGGCAATTTGATCTTTGGTGGTTGGGATAACCTGGCAAAAAACCCAGCAGATCAGTTGATACAAGGGATCAAAAGGCTTGGCGCAGTCATGCCCAGTAGTCAGGGCTTTGAATCTAGTAAACCTGTATGTAGTGATCCTAGCAGGGGACCCAAAATTATCACATTTATAGTTATGTTGGTGGATTTTTTTCTTTTCATTGTTACAACTGAAGCTGTAGCCCTTGTAAACAAAGCCAACACCCCCTTTCTTAGTCATTATGGGGTAGCTGGCTGGATATGTGGTGGGCACAACAAATTGCCGTTTCAATTGCATATATTGTTGACAGTATTTAGATCCCAGAGCTCAATCTGCTCATCTTCAGGAGCACCAGGCTCAGAATTATGTTTCTCTTCAGGCTCTGAGGTGGGATTAGAGTGGTGGTTGAAGTTGAATAACTTATCTTGGGAGTCTGAAGGGGAGTCAACAAAAAGAATGGGGAGGGGTTAGGCTTCTTTTCTCAGGTTCAGGGGAAGGTGTGGGTGTCTTGAGGGGAGCTTTCTCCTTAGCAGGCTATTTTTTAGGAGTAGTTTTGGCCTTCTTGGCCTTGAGAGAAGTAATCTTGAACTTAGAGGCCTTGGTGGCCTTGGGCGCAGCTTTGGTGGTAGGCTTGGGAGGCATCTAAAAGTGAATTAGTATCAAAATATGGTAAATTTGGGGGTTGTTTTTAAAGAGAAAAATGATAATGTTTTTAATATAAAAGTAGTAATTTTTTAGATGAAACTGCAGAAAAGTCTTGAAATATATAATATCAAATTTTTATTGTTTTTTTATGTGAAAATAATATTTTTTTAGTAGCGTAAGTAGGCAAAACTTTGAGTTTTGACTGAAAACTTGTAGTCAAAATGACATTTTTGAAGTGACATGATTGAGGTGCCGTAGCTCAAAAACATAGTGTTTTTGACCATTTTCATATTAAATTAACAAATTACTGGTGGAGCTACCTCAACCAGCCCAAAGAGTAAAACTTGAATTTCTCAAAAACTAGCTTATACAACTGGGGTTAAAAAGTACCCGGTTGTTTAGAGAAGATAAAAAATATATTTGCAAAATTCCAGGCAATTTCTTACATTTTTTATTAATATGAGTTTTAACGTCAATTTGTACTTTTCAAAAAGTGGAAAGCAAGAATTGTGGTGGGGGAATTGATATAGCGTAGCCTGGTGTCATATGTAATTTTTACTTATTTTCCCCTATCCAATGTGTGCATTGAATCTTTTGGGTGATATGAAACTCAGTGGAATTTGAAGTGACATAAATCAAAATAGTGTAATCACTCCCTTCCATATTAAAATCACTATTAAATATTTTATTAAGAGAACTCTTATCAATGTATCCATGTATAAGTAAGCTATAAATTACATATAACAAAACTTGTTTTTTTACTCAGTAATAACAATCACTAGAAGGACTATCATAGTGGCGTCTTTTTATGTTGTTCTTAGTAAAAGTGTCTTATATTAATACTATAGAAACATCTTCTGGCACTATACAACAGGCTTTATTTTATTTTGGGTATAAGTTTATTTTAGTTAAAGATAAATAGTGTGATTTTAAATGGTGTAAAGTTGAGATGGTGTAAATACGCCCCACACTAAGTGATTTCATATGTAAATAAAGTTAGTGAAATAAGATTTAATTAATCTTACTCAAAGTGACAGAATTGAGATGTTGTAAATTTGAGATACCACACTATAAAGGTATATGTAAGTTTTAACTATTTTATTGTTTACTTTATTTTTTGTGATTCAGAATCACTAACGCAAAAAACGCCATCTCAAATTTAATTTGAGATGGCGTAAATCAAAGTGCTGTTTTTGAAATGGTGTGTCCTACCTGAAACAGATGGTGTCATCATGTCTTGGGCACAGGATATAAAATAGTTCAGATAAATTTCACTCAGAAATTCATTCTAAGAAAGGGATAGATTGATATAACATATACTTAACTATGATGAAGGAGCAAATAAGTATGAAACAGAAATCACATTGATAAAATAATAATACTTTGGAATAAAAGATAATTAAATTATTATATTCCATTGATCATCAAGAAACTTCAAACTGTTTTATCATTTATTATACCACTTTGGCCATGAACTATGAGAATATTACACCATGACAATGGCCTTTAAGCAAGTCACAGGATGAAAAGACTGTTGCTGAATTCCAGGTGGGGGTTTTGAAAAAAGATGGGCCCAATAATAATAGTTGTTATGTTGACTTTATGATGAATGAGCATAATGAAGACAATCCCAGAGACAAAAATGAAGATTCTTGCCATGATATTAATGAAGATGAAGCCAATACTGATATGGAGGATCACAGTGAAGAAGCATCACAGAAAGCCTTGAAAAGCCCTTATACCGGAAGAATTTTTGGAAGCCCTGTGAAATTTACAGAGAAGTGAGTTTCATATCTCAGATGCTCTGCTGGAAGATGCAGAAAGAGCTGCAAGTTTACTTGGTCTGCTTATTCATACAATTGTCACATGCAGATAAAACATAAATCATTTCATGGAAAAAATAGTATTTTGAGTTACTGATACAAAAATAAACTCTATTAAATTAGAGGAAGATCCCTTTGAAGAAAGACTGCATATCTGTCTACTGAAGAAGTTAATTTTCATATCTATGGTTGAGGATAATGATTTTGTGAAACAATCCTTGCTGTATAATTTCCTACAATAATAATAATCTTAAGGAAATTAGCTCTAAAACTATGAGAGCTGTTTTAATAATTGCCTGGAGGTTTACCAGAAGAGAGCAGTCAGATATTTCCTTGTCAGCTGATGGATGGACTTTAAAAATGGCAAGATCTTTCTTGGAGTGATTGAGCATTTTTTACCAACTAAAGAAATGAGTGAGATTGCACTTGGAATGGATGTTTTACTGAATCAACACAGGAAAAAAATCTGGCAAAGTCTTTAATTGAAATAATAGATAGCTATAAAATAGCATCTAAAGTTTACTATATTGCTACAGACTCTGATAGCAATATGGGTATAATGATGGACTCTTTGGAAGATATTTCCACTACCAGGCCAGACTTCCATATTTCCAGAGGATCATCTCACATTCCTTTCTTTGCCCACATTCTAAATTTAATTGTGCAGGCTGGTTTAACCAATGGGATAAAAGTTAAACCACTCAAGTAAAGTTAAGAGGGATATCAGGAGTTTGAAAGCTCCTCTTCTGATAGGATCTGCACTTCTGTGGAGCTTGACATGCCCAGCTTGATCAATAGGATCTGCTGCTCCATGAAATTCATAAAAAAATTGTCATATAAGAATGGATACTTCCTGAACCATCAGAAGGCCTCTTCTCCAATTGAACTTTCACTTGATGTGGTCACCAGATGGAACTCCACTTACTACATGCTCAAGACTCTAGTGGAACTAAAGAATAGTTTTAACCAAACAATTATTCATTTCCCAACCATTAATGAGGGGGATTGTTTAGAGGCTGATGAAGTGAATGTTCTTTTCAACTTGGTCAGCTTTCTCAGGCCTTTTGAAAGAGCAACTCAATTAATTTCAACTGCAAATTCTGGATCTATTTTGATGGGCTACTTTTTTTTCTGTGAGCTCCACCCTCTCTTCAATCCGGAATTTGATGATCCTAGCTATATAACTAAAGCCAAAGAGGCTTGTCCTGCAAAATATATCCAATATCAAGATAAGATTTCTAAAAAGGATATCTTCTCAGTTGCAATGGCTCTTGACCCAAGGTTCAAATTTAAATAGTGGCAGGAAAATAAACACTATCCCTTTAATGCAAGTGTACAGGAAGCTCACATACTGCAGTTATGGAACCAGACAAGGACTCAAGAAATGTGTGAAATACCAGAGCCAAGTGGACTTTTTGGACAACCCAGATTCTTGAGACAACCAAAAAAAGATGAGTTATACCATTATCTCAAAGAAGATGTTATATCTTTCAAGAAAATAATTGATCCAAGCCATGTTCTTTTTTTGGGAAAATCAACTCAAAGTTATCCTCAACTTTCAAGTCTAGCAAAAAAATACCTAGGTGTACCTTTAACATCTACATCTGCTGAAATAATGTTTTCACATGCACAACATACTCTTCCCTATGCTAGAAATAGGCTCCATAATGATAGTATTAGAACTCAAATACTATTGAATAACTGGATAAGATATTTTGACTAAGATTTAATAAAGCATTATTATTTATGCATTATTTTTAAACTAAAAATATAAAAGTTTAATGTTATTTTACTAACATATACACTATATTCTTCTATTTAAATATATATAAATATATAATAGCTAGCAAAATGGCTAGTATCAGATTGTATGATTATGGTTGGTCATATCACAATTCATGAAGATCTGTTTTGTGACTTTTGGAGCAGGGCAAAAAATGTGGCAGTTGAAATTATGTACTGCCCCCTAAAAACACAAAACAAATCTGCATGAATTGTGATGTGACATGAAGGTCACAAAATGAATTGTGCTCAACTGACAAAGTCACAAAACCAATTGTGTAAATTTTGGTGCCCGTCCCAACCCTATTTATGAGACACCTAGTCTCCAAGATTGGGTTGGCCAATCTTGCCCTAACCTTGTCAGTTAGTACGGCCTAACTAACAAGCCGATATTTTATTATTTATTTCATAGAGATACTGAATTTCTGGGAATCTTCATATGAAGAATCCCCTAAACTTATCTATTTAAAATATATAATAAAAACATAACAATCTTAAATATGTTGGCATATTTATTTGGCTAACTGCTCCAGGTGACTGTCGTACGGTCACACTCCCCACTCATATTTGATCCCTAAACAATGCTAGGATAAAACCACATTGATTTTAGCTTGGAAATCAAATCTATTACCAATGAAACTATTCTTCTCTTGTATTTTCCTCACTTCCCCTCCATAGATTATCTTGTCGTCACGGGTATTAAAAAGATCTCAGATAATATTGGTTGGTCAACAGATGTAGGATGCTTGTGTAAAATGAAAAGTGAAGCTTCTGTTTTGTTGGTTGGGAATAAGTTTTCTTGAGTTGATGGGTTCAGATGTGGGAGGATGTCTGCCAGAATATAATATGCGCTAATTTAATCAATGTAGATTATTGTGAAGTCAAGTAGTATCGTCAGGATTAGGGCTGCTTCGGCCAAGCTCCGGGCAGCCGCGGCCAGTTTTTGGCTCTGGGTCACCCATTTCAAAGATGTATTTTAAGCTGTTTGAATATTGGCTAATTATGTTCTGGCTGCAGCGGCCCAAAAACTGGAAGCTGGCCGGGGCTGAGTCGAAGCATCCCTAGTCAGGATGCTGAAAGAGTAAGTTCTTTTGGATAAATTAATTGGTCAGATGAGGATATCCTCGGCCGCTTTCATGGCCATCATGTGGATGTAGACGGTGGGGAAGTAGCCAGGGATCTTGGGAAAGATGGACATATCGACCACACGCAGATTTTTGGTGCCTCGCACTCGAAACTTGGCATCCACAACGGCGTTTGGGTCGTTGGCAGCTCCCATTTTGGCTGTACAGCAGGCATGGTGGCCCCAGGCGATGTCCTTAACGTACTGGCGGATCTGTTCATCGGTCTGGATATTGGAGCCAGGGTACACTTCAGTGTGTGAAACAAGGATCTTTCTTAATGATGCCCGTTCAGCCTTGACTGCTTCAACCAGAATTTGCAAGTCTGAATCGCCATCGCTGAAGGAGTGAAAATTGATGTCGGGGGGAGAAAAAGGATCTGCAGAGAGAAGCTTGACGCGTCCATTGGTGTTGTTTGTGTGAGCTTTGAGGATAACTGTTGATGTTGAATCGGTGTTCTGGGCAATGTTGTTGGAATAGCCTCGGAAATAACCATGGAAATTGGAGAGGGAATGAAGGAGGAATAAGTCAGGCTCGCCACGATTTGGGGTGGATTTCTTAAGCTGGCCCGAAAGAATTCCGTTGGAAGTATATGGCCCTGTGCCCTTCTCGATGTATTCTCTGTAGCAGGGATCGTCGTTGGTGGGAGTGAATTTGCAGTTCTTGAGGATTTTGAATTTGTTTGAATATTTGAAGGAGATAGGAACTTCGTAGCGATCCATCATGTTACGACCAACCCCAGGGACATGGGCAACAACAGAGATATTGAACTTGGACAGGTGTTTTCTATCTCCAACTCCACTCAGCATGAGCAGTTGAGGTGTATTGAATGTTCCACATGATATAATGACTTCTTTCTTGGCCAATACTGTACCTTTGGTTGCTTGGTTGCGATTCGCATCTGAACTGATAGGACTGGCTTTGTATAGGTATCTTCCCTTTTTGTACTCAACACCCACTGCAATGTTAGCGTTAAAGAGAACGCGGGTTACAAAAGTATCTGTCCATATCGTCAGGGGGTAATGCTGGGCTACTTCTTGGATGTAGTTTGGGAAATTAGATCTGGTGAAGCTTGTCTTATCGACAGCCTGGGGGATGAAGACTTTTGCTTCCATGTCGGTGTTAAGCTTATGACCATCTTTGCCGTTGATATCATAGCCAAACTTTCCAATGACAGCTAGCCCGTAGTTGATCAGGGACACATCCAGTTTTAACTGGGCCAGCAAGCTGACATAGCTTGTCTTTAACCATCCCTTGAAGCCATGGCTTGGGTTTTGCTTTATGACCAGGTACTGATTATTTTCAAGGCGCTTGAAGTAGTTACGCATAGTTTATTTCCGACCACTTGGCATCACCAGTTATAGTGTTCATGAGATTGAAGTCCCGTGAATTGGGATACACGGAAATCATTGCGTTGTGAACAGAGCATCCGCCGAGTGCCCCAGCTCGAGGGTAGAAGTGGTTTACGTTGTTGTGTCGTTTGACATTAAAGTCGAAGGAGATGAAGGGATCTTCTGATGCTTTCGCTTGAAATGCAGGTGTCGATTGATTTGCCTTGAAGTAATCGGGACCTGCCTCGATTAAAAGGGTCTTGTGTCCCTTCATGGCTAATTCTGTTGCCAGTGTGCCACCACCTGGTCCACTGCCAACTACAACGTAATCATATTCTGCAGTCACCAAACCATACGCAAAAGCAAGCAAATTCATTACTTCCCTCATAAATTTCCAAGGCACAGTTTAGTACTCACATTTTATTACTTCAAGACATGCAATAAATTTCTTATAATTTATTATTCTAAAACAAACATACACTGCCACCATTTGAAGCTCTGGTACATTACCATGTCATCACAGTTCTCACCTAGCTAAAGCCCTCCAGGCCCAGGACTCTTGTTAAAACTTGCTTTGATAAAAATATTTGAACTTTGAATTTAAATAGTGAAGTAAACACACCTGAGGCTTTAATGATTTCATTCAATCTATATAACTGCTGATCGCATTTGAATCACCCCACTTCGCCTTTTCTATCCTCCGATAAGATCCCAACCATCAAGTACTCCTTCACCAAAGACTAGACCCAACCATCTGTATGGTTCACCTGTATATCCCAAAGCATCTTTATTTGGTTCAATACTCTGCTTTTGGCAAGATCCATCTCTAAATCTTTAAATTCAGATTGGCATATAGATTTTAAGCTGAAAACAAGATCCTGAAATCCATTCATTCCGAAACAAGGATTTTTCAAATCAACTTATTGAAACGAAAGTAACAGCAGCTGCAGTAAAGCCAACTTCAAGTGAGTCAACTATGATTTTTTAAATGAAATGTAATCTTCGCTCAGGCAATTTAACCACTAATCCAGAAGTGCAAAATCAAACGCCTGAATAAGAATGCTGAAAGTTGACTAGTATTAATAACTTGGTACCCACTAGAATTCCACCAGCTGGATTTCCGACAACAGCATTTCCAGCAAGATGACGTCTTTTTAAATTTATTTAAATTGAGTCCAGATTTAACTTTTTTAAACATCTTGTCATCTTGTTGGAAGTGGAGTTTTCAGAAATTGTGCTGTGGATCTAAGTGGCTACCAATGATTTTACCAATCCAAAAACAAACAAAATACGGTAGTTTTTAAAGCTGTGAGGCTAAGCAAAGTTGTGTCATATCTAAGCAAAACAGACTCAAACTTAAACAAGATCCAAAAATCAGTGTAAAATATACACTCTGTTGAGTGGGATTTTGAACATCAATAAGTGAAGTGACTCAACAAACCAACAAGAAACTCAGATTACAAAAGAAAACAATCAAGCTAAATATTAAATTGATGCAATTACAAACAAAACAGTTTTGGCCTTCTTTCAATGTAAATATGTTGTTGTGTAACTCAATGACAAACCCATACATCAGTGTAAAATGTATACTCTGTTAACAGAGATTTTGAACATTTATGGGTGAAATGACTCAAAAAGCAAAAAAATAGCCCAAACTATAAAAAAATCAAGATGAAGTACAAAATTTATGAACACATAAGCAAAATGATTTCATTTGTCTTTTGGTGTGAATATGTTCACTATATATCAAGATTTTTGGGGCGTGAAGAATTTTTATATTTATTATTGGGATGTTTAGACATCTGAAAGGGTTTTGATCATGATTAAATATTTATGACAGCAGATGTGTACCATATTGGTGATGGTTGTGATTGGCAGTATTCCATCTGAAAGTCACTGGAGACAACTACAGAAAGAATTCTCTTGGTTAATTGTTGGGTCACCAGCAGCTTTGGGCAGAGGTGATTTGAAGATATCCTTGAAGTAACAATGATATAATCTTATTGTTATATGACACTACTGCAAAATTATCTACAGTAATATAATTGAATGACAATTGTCTGCCTTCCAAGTCCACTTGGAAGAGCTTTTCATAGGATGATAGCCCTATGACCAGACTATTGACAGGGGGCCAGGCATAGACAGAGGCATTGTGTGACTCTGGACAAGGAGCTACTGGGCCAGTGAGAAGTGCCCACCACAATATAGGCGCTAGCTTGATAATGTAGGATAGAGATTGCCCAAGCAAGGACCAGGGACCAGAATTTGGCACCATAAAGTCTATCAAGCCTGTTAGAGTAATGTGGAGTACTCCAACAGCTGGTTGGATGTGGTGCTAGAGGTGGCTGATTCTATTGGGTGTTTGAGTTGAGGGGTCAGCGGCGGGGTAATAGGAACAAGGTAAGTGGGCAGATAATTGTACTTGTCACAGAACAATATTGACAGACTCATGTATCAATTTTCTTTGTGGCCTATAGTTTTGGTAACTTTAGTTCTTGCCAGGAGGTCATCAAGTAGTATGTTCTCAAAGTTAAACTTAGAGTAGACAGGTTTTGGAGGATATTCAGTGAAATACACTGGTCTAAAGGATGCTCCAGGGGGACAGTATAGCACAGACAATGAGTCTGCAGGTTGGTCACTAAGAAGGGCAGGTGCCTTGGTGTCTACTGGACTAGAGTTGAGATGAAAGATCACTAAGACTAGATAAGGTAGGATTTGTTTGAACCAAAGGTTCATAAAACTTTATTATCAAAAATGAAAATGGGGTCATACTCATACTGTCAGGATCCTCCTTTTTTAATTATTGCTGCTAGCATTTTTTAGGATCATCAATACCAGCTTATCTAAAGCCTTGGTTTAATTCACAACAAATTTATTCCTTGACATCCTCCCCTTTCATTCCCTTGCTCTACCAGTCAATTTTATCTATATCAACGGTTAATCTTGTTTTCAAAGTTACCTTTAATCCAGGACAATTCTCAAACCCAGAACCTAACGTCAGGTTTAATTTAAACTAGTTGTCAGGGATCCAGTCTTGACCTTGAAATCCTCCTCTTTCATTCCCTTGCTCTACCAGTCAATTTTATCTATATTAACGGTTAATCTTGTTTTCAAAGTTACCTTTAATCCAGGACAATTCTCAAACCCAGAACCTAACGTCAGGTTTAATTTAAACTAGTTGTCAGGGATCCAGTCTTAAGTGGCTGGCCTGTCATTTTCAGGGGTAACTTGGGCCAGGTTTTTTGCAAGCAATGCCCACCACAAGAGGGGAGCTAACTTTAAAAGGTATGAGGCAGACTTCCCCACCCAAGACCATGGGCTGGCAGTTGGGATTATAGTGTCAATCACCCCTGTGAGGGTGATGTACACAATCCCAAACAGCTTGCCAGTATGGTTGGTTGGGAGGTCAGGTGTGGAAGCAGGCATGGGTTTTGGTATCACGGGTGGCTCTATGGACAGGTCGTAAGTAGGGAGATAATTTAATTTTCCTCTGAACAACTTAGGTGTTGAAAATATCCACAGACCTTGTCGGTTGTATCTAATAGCGGATTGTATGCGGGCCAGGGGATCAAGTTTGAGCATCTTTTCTGGGGTGTATACCTTGTATTCAGACTTCAGAAGGTAGTTGGTAAAATGGACGGGTCTAAAGGGTACACCAGGAGGACAGAAAACAGCGGGCAGAGGGGCAGGCGGGTCAGGAGATCTCAAACTGAATTGGTAGACAGCAAATATAAAATAAGGCAATAGCTGTATGAGCCAAATTAATATAACCTTTATTCAAAAATGGCAATAAGTTTGGAGCGCGGGGTCTTTGGGTCTATATAATACCCCCTCCAAACTTAACATTTTCCATGAGGGGTCCATCAAGGCATTGGGAAGGCCAGAGCTGGGGGAACTGGGTGCTTGGGTTCAAAGGCGGCAAAATGGCACCCAGCCCGGGAGTTCTTCCATTGGTCAAGAATCTCAATTTGGCTTCTTGATTGTCTTGCTCTGGTGTCAAGGTTATGGGACCGGGCTGTGGGTCCGTGACTTTTTCCTGGGTTTGCTCTTGATTGGTTGCTGGCATAGACTTCAAGTTCATGAAGCTAATAGTTGCCAGATTGGTACCTCCATTAGGCACAGTGATTAATCCTCCATTTGGTGCAATGATTTCTTTGGTTTGTCTCTTTTTACCGCATGGGTCAATACACTTGGTATCAGCTTGTGGGGGCTCAATCCCAGAAAAACGCAGGCAGGCAGTCCCGCGGCTCACAACTATCTCCACTAAGCATCACTTTTGAATTTGATTGAAATTTAAAAAGTGAACTTGAACAGCGTTAAATCCAAGGTATCAATATTTGAAAAAATACAATAGGTCTGCACATGCGTGAAGACACTGGGGGAGGAAAGAAGATGAGAGCAAAAGGCAGAGCATCATCAGCATTGAGCGCTGTACCTGCTTTAACAGAGGATGTCCTTGAAGACTGGGAGGACCAGTTGAATGCGGGCAATAGCTTGGGCCAGGATAGCATCAGAAAAACCTGGCTGCGTGAATCTGATATCTCAGAAATAGGGGCTGCAGAAGTGGGGCTTGGTCCAGGGGAGGAATTGGACGGCCCCAATTGGTTAGATAAGGTTTCTGATAGAGAATTTGCTGCTCTACATCACCATCTTATGTCCAAGCAGAGAATTGAAGTCCTGAGTTGTCAGCAACTATTCAGGGAACTTCTGAATGAATACCAAATTGACAACATCACAGCCCAAGGCTGGGAAGACAACGGGATACATCTTCAAGATATAGTTAAATGTCGCAGATTGGGTTTGATGCTGGAACAGACTAAGCTGTGGCTTCTTCATCAGTTTACAGTGGTTGTGGCCGCTAAGTGGTGCCATTCCAGAATTGATGTTCATGCAGCGTCTGCATTTTGCAAGCATCAAGTACCAATAGTTGAGGCTTTGGCATGGGTCAATACAGGACTACCCCTTGATTCCATAGCCTACATTTCTAGATTCTGTGTACCATTTGCGCAGGCTGAACCTTGGATAGCAAATAGGTACCCTTCTTCTGAACTTGTTGAATTTATTAAGTCAGGCCTGCCTGGAGAATATTCCGTGGCAATCTTGGAGCTGGGACTCTCCTCCTCTGAGGCCAAGGATTACTTTGAGGTGTTCCCCAATGCAACAGCCTGGGAATGGGCAAAAGCTGATATCACCCTGGACAACGCAAGAGAGTGGGCTAAGTTTGGGTGGAACCCAGTGGACTGCAGTCCCTGGGCTAAGACCAACTTTGCCCCCCTTGAAGCACAAGCATGGGCTACCAAGGGCCTGGACTGCACCCAAGCGGCCCATCTGGTTAACGCAGGCTGGACACCTAAGATGTACTTAGAGTGGTAGCCTTTTACAAATATTACATACAATAATGCTTGTACATGGAAAGATTCTGACTATCCAGCCACCGTGATGCGGTACTGGGAAAGCCAGCAGGTTTCAGTTGACAAGGCCATGGTATGGGCACGGTCTGGAGTGAATGCGTCTCTCCATAGTAAGACAGCCCATCTGAACATGGGGAAGTTCCCTCTTGACCACTGGCTTAAATGAAAGGCCGCAGGCTTTGAATTTTTAAAGGCTGCAGAGTGGTTTGTACAAGCATTTAATGTTGAGGCAGTTGTGACCTGGTCCAAAACAGGGTTCATGCTGGCTGATGCCAACCAGCTCAGAACGGACCAGGTTAAACCTGAGTTGGCTAGAGAATGGACAACAGAGGGATTCAAGGTTCATGAGGTTAAAGAGTGGATGAAAGCCTCTGCCTCCCCAGACCTGACATTTGAGTTTCTTTCAACTGGCATGACAGCTGGTGAAGCAACTGAATGGATTGACAATGAGGTGGATGCTAAGGCAGCTCTCATCTTCAAGAATGAGAAGTGGAGCCCTATTGATCTTCAGAACTGGTGCACAGCAAGAGGCCAGAGCTTTCAAGAGGTGGCTATGTTTATCCCGGAAGGTTTTGCTCCTGATGAGGCTGCTGACTGGCTGGATAAAGATATAGACTGGCCCATGGCCAAGGCCTGGACTGACATGGGGGTTGAACTGGCACAGGCATACAAGTTTCATTACCAAAACCTTGACCCTATTGAACTTCTCAAATGGGTAAAGGTTGGGTACACCACAGAAGAAGTAATCTTCTGGATTGGCCAGAATGTACCTCTGGCTCATGCTATTCCTCCCAAGCGTAAGAGTCAGGCTCAGCAGGAAGGGTTCACTTATAGCTCCTCGTGCAGTAATAAGAGAGCATGAAAGGGTGACATGCTCTTTGAAGAATACATTTTTGAAAAACTGAATGGTCCTGCTATGGATTGTATGGCACCCAAGTCAGTAATAAACAATGTAATCTGCCTGTCATTACATGAACTGCCTAAGAGTGACCATGAAGGGTATATGCAGGCCATAAAGACATTCTTTGAGAGTGAGTTCTCAAATGCTCAGCTTTGCTTTCACTACGCTATCAAGCAGAACTACTTGGATGTAGGGTTTCCTGATGCAGAGTCTAGAGACAAGGCAGAAAAGAAGGGCATTAGCTACAAAGGCGGACACATCCTAATGGAGCGGACCTCTTTCATCAACAAGTGTACCAAGTGGATATCTATCACTAACATACCAACTGAGTGTGAAGATAGCGCATGGGTTCAAGACGCTATCAAAACCGGTCTTTGCTATTATGGGGACATAGTGGCATGGCACACTGAATGTGCAGATATACTGCCATTTAACTTTGTGCCTACTACAATCCATGCTCTTCTGGACCCATCTCCCACGGTTCAGGAAAAGAAGATCTCTATTCCATGCTTTATCCATATTCCTGGGAATCCCAAGGTAATTGCAGTTGAAGTGGAAGGAGAGAGACAAGTATGCCGGTTCTGTTACGGATTAGGCCATACACTCAGCCACCTTCATCACAGATAGAACACTTACTATCGGGACATCATCTATGAGCCAGATGATGGTGTAACTAGAATCAAGAATCATATCTTTCTTTGCCCAAACCCGGTGGCGTGGATACCCTCTAGTTTTTCTCATCCCCATGAGCTTCTGGCCACTAGAGCTGCACTGGCTCAGAGACACTCTAAAGCTCAGGCCATGATGGCGTCAAGATTTGATAATGAGGTCACAGTGCCCTTCTGTGATCCCATAGCCCTGTCTGAGGTTGATCTCCCCCAGCAGGACTCCCCTACCCAGAAACCACATGATGAGTGGAAGAAGGAAGCAAAAGCTAAGTGGAACCAGAAAACCAAGAAGAGCAAGACTACTAGACCCAACCCCTAGTGATCCCAAGCCCACTGTTAACTCTAAGCCAACTAGCAAGCCCACAGTGAACCCTAAACCAACCAGCAAGCCCACCAAGAAAAACCCTTGTGCTGTTCCCATGGATGTAGATGACATGGAATAGGACTTTAGTCCTGCGGAAATGGCTGAAGCTCAGGCCTCAGCTAAAAAGGCTCCAGGCCCCTTCCTTGTCAAGAGCAAGTGGAGCCCAGAGTCCTCCAGCATGTCTGATTAATCCCCTAACCTCCCTAACCAACAAACCCCCGCTGATGCAGTGCCTCATACCGGTGGGTTGGGCGACCAGTTATGAGGATTGTGACTATCAACGTGAGGGGGATTGCAACGTTGAAATTGAGGTGGGAGAAACTACACTATATAGAAACAAATAATAATATTGACCTGGTGATAATGACAGAAATCTAGGCTCAACAACTTGCAACCAAACCAGACTTTTCACCAGACCCAGCAGCACACACATGGTCAAGAGAGAGTAAACTGAATGGACTCTGGACAGATCACATATCAATTGTGGCCCTGAGAGACAACATTGTCATTGGCTTTGTGGCTATGCACCTAGATGGCTGAATTCTAGTGGCAAAAGTCAGAGATGCTAGAAATGATAAGACACTCACAGTTGTTGGTGTATACCTGGAACCTGGTGGAACCCAGGGAAGTAGGGAAGGGTGGCAGATCCTGTTGTCACTTGACCTCCCTGATCATACTCTTTACGGTGGGGATTTCAACACATACACCAATAATCAAAGAGATACTTACCCATGTTGTCAGCGACAAAATCCCTCTGTGCACCTGATGGAGGGGTTTCTGGAAGCGCAAGGGGTAGTGGAGACTATTGCCAACAAGGACCTGGACCTCACCCAGCTGACAAGGTGGGGTTATGTGGACAGGTTTCCAGTATCAGGAACCAGACTGGACCATATCTTAATCTCTGGTGATATCTCAGAGGAATTCACTGGATCCCAGGTTCAGGTAGCTCATATCTTGGACCACCATATTGTGTATATTGATTGGGACTCTGGTGTCACCCAATGTGCTACACAACAGTGGGTCATATGAATGTCTACATTTTGTAACCATAAGTAGAAGGAGATGATTGAGAGAGCCATCCTGGCAACAACCTCTCCCCAGATGGGCCTGGTGCGGTCACCCAGTGACACTTGGTTGGGCATCAAAAGGGAGATTTGCACACCCACCATCTCCTTTCAGAGGAGGCAGCAGAACAATGAGCTCACAACACTGCATGCTTTGAAGAAAGAATATAAGAAAGTGGCCAAGAAGGACATTCTGAAGTTCAACACTCTCCATTGCCAGATCAAAACGCTGCAGATGACCATTGAAAAGCGCTGTTGGACCAACACAACATATAAATTCCAATGTAGCTTTGATACATCTACAAAGGACGGACTATGTAGCCTTGCTCAACGTCAGAGAGGATCTCCTTTCACTGAGATTGATACAGGGTGTGGTCTGAAATCTAAAGACAAATCTGTGATTAAGCTGAAGATACAGGAGTTCTACTCCAGTCTGTATGCTCATGCAGATGTGGATAAGGATGCCCTCTCTTCACTAATGACATAGGCTGGTCCAGAGCTCACACAATGTCCCCTGGCAATGCGTGGACCTCTGACAGCAGACATCACACTGGAGGAGACTCTTGCAGCCATTAAAGAGTCCCCAAATGGTAAAAAACCAGGTCCATACTGTATTCCAGCAGATGTGTATAAGCCTATTAGAAATCTGATAGCACCCCATCTGACTAGACTCTTCAACTATGTTCTTTCCTCAGCCACCCAATTTCCTGAGGGTAATGAGGTGTCAATTTGCCTCCTCTTCAAGAACAAGAGTCATAGGAGCAATGTTAAGAACTGGAGACCAATTTTGTTGTCTAATGCGGATTACAAACTGCTGACCTGGATTCTGTCTAACAGAATCATGAAGATTGCATATGTGATCCTACACCCAATGCAGTTTGGCTTTGTTTGGGGCTGCTCCATCTGGGATAATATTCACATGGTTCAAAATACCCTCCAGAATAGGGTTAAATCAAATAAGGGCTACCTGCTATTTCTGGACATGTAGAATGTGTATGATTGTGTATCATGATCATATCTCTATGCAAGTATGCAGGCTGTAAACCTGCCAGAGGAATGGATATGTTGGATAAAGACACTGTACCTGAAACTTCAGGTGTGCGTTATTGTCAATGGTGACCTGACTGAGAACATTGAAATTTGTCAGGGATTGAGACAATGGGATCCTCTGTCTCCTATCCTGTTCAATTTTGCAGCAAACTTGTTCTTAGCAGCTGGAAACGCTAGGCTGAGAGGCTTCACTCATCCTAGTCAGAAGGCACTCTGTATGGCTGCTTTTTCAGATGACACTATTGTTGGCCTGACCACAAAGGAGGACTCACAAAAGCTGACAACCCTTCTGGAGCTCTACCAGAGGGCATCCAACGCAAAGGTTAACATTGAGAAGACAACACTGGTTAAAATAGGTGTGCCAAACTTTGCACCACCGCATAGCCTCACGCCTATCCCAGCCCGTGAAGCCTTTAGACACTTGTGAGTATGGTTCAACTCTATGGATATTGATCTGCAAACCAATGAACAGATTTTCCTTAAGGCTATTGCTAACAAGATCAACGGGTGACGCCATTTCCGGTTCAATGTAATTGGACGGGTTACGCCCTAAACATCTTTGTGTTATCCAAGATGTGGTATGTAGCACACATTGTACCCTTCTCTAAAGCCTTTGAGAAGAAGGTGTCAGCCATGACCCGCAACTTCTTGTGGGGTACTCCCAATATATCCCCTGTAAAAATGTCAGTGATCTCTCTCCCCAGGTCAGCAGGAGAACTGGGTCTGATAGATCATGTCCAGCATTGCCAAAGGCTGTGGGAGAAAAGACTGAGAGAACTACTGGCTGCACATACTGATTCACCAGCAGCAGGCAAATCAGTAAACTGGGTGCAGGCTATCCAGATACTCAATCCTTCAACATTTGGATTGAGAAAATGGTTCTTGAAGAGAAAGAGATTCACACACCCCAAAGACACTCCAGAGTATTGGCGCCGCTGCTTGGCAATAATGCAAGTCAATGAATGGGAAATCTCTAAGAATCTTGATCCTGCTGGTCCACAGAATTGGGACCTCAAGGGCTTGCATATGGCAGACAGAAATAGACAGATCAATTACAATCTGGATATGAAGAGCATTGTCACACACCAGAAGACAGTGGTGTCAAAGTGTGGGAAGAAGGTTGTCCAAGACCCAAAGCCTAAGCCAGAATACCCCAAGATGGTTTGAAAGTGGGTAGAAGCCAGCAGATTGGTCACAATCACCCCCAAAGAAATGGCTACTCTGACACAGGTACCAATGGTGACAACAGGTGCACAGACTCTGACTTAAAGACTGTTCAATGAGGCCTTCTGGAGTGAGTCAACATTCCCGGTGGATCACCCAATTTGCCAGTGTGGGCTTTGCCCATTCAAAGATGCCAATCTGGAGCATAAATTCTTTGGTTGTATAGTTGTATGCGGTTCTGAACAGAAGTCCCACATGATGAACCTCTCTGTCCATTTTCAACCAAAGTTTGGACATCTTCATGAGGAGTCTCAAGTAGGAACCCCCAGTAGTTCAAGCAGTTGCTTATCACCTTGCATTGTGGACCATCCACACTACCTGTATAGATATAATCTTTGACAATGGACCTAACCTGGTTCACTCATGAAGGAGAAATTCCGCTCCCTAATGGACAATACTATGATCTGTACAGATAAATTTGGCCACACAATTCCTGGGAGAAGGAAACTTATGGATACTATTTATTGAATCATCCCACCTCATAGTTGAGGGAGTCATTCAATGAAAAGAGACAGGCAACAGAGGGCCTGCAGATAGCTACCCCTTCCTCTGGTATCCCCACTCCCTCCTCACAGCTGTGTTTCTTTTTAAACGCTGTCTCTGAACCCTAATAAACCTATGTTCC
>QTSX02007539.1:0-21501 GCA_014839935.2 Entomophthora muscae | reverse complement strand
TAAATATAAATCCAAAGCTAAATCTCACTTTGAATTGATGCATTAAAAGCATATAGCTGTAATTCTGACAACAAAAGTTTTTATGGAGGCATGTGTTTCCCATAAGAAACCAGGTGTATAAAAGCTGGCCAATACAAAGAATAATTTAATGTGATTTGATAGTGTTAACGTCAAATTTGATGAATTCAAACAAAATGGTTAGTGTTAATAAATGACTATAAAAGTGAATTTAACTCACTTCAAATAAACGTTCTTCATCCCTTACTTTAATTTTTGGGTTTTTGTAGTTCACTGCTACAGTGACTAGGTGGTTGCCCTATCTAAGGACAAATGTAAAATTGAACTTAAAATGTCAATTCAATTATTTTATTACTTTTTAGGCTACATTTAGTTTATAATATGGCCAATTCAAAAATATATTATTTAAATAGATTAGTTAAAATGATTTAAATGATACAGTAGTTTTAACAGCTGGGAGGATGAACAAAACAAATTCATCTGTAAAAAATTGAGCTCAAACTTAAATAAATTCCAAATAATGATGTAGAATATGTAATTGGTTAACAGGGATTTGGGACGTTAATGGGCAAAATGGATCATCATTAAAACAAACAACTCAAACCACAAAATGATGTGATTAAGAAACAATCCAAAAATATATAAAAAACACAAGCAAAATGGTTTCAATCATCATTCAGTGTAAATATGGGTCATTATTTTTTGCTATGCCTAGGTGCCTGTGTTGTGAATATACTTCTGAGAGTATAAAGTATGAAATATGGGTCATTATTTTTTGCTATGCCTAGGTGCCTGTGTTGTGAATATACTTCTGAGAGTATAAAGTATGAAATATGGGGGAAATTAAATAAGAAAATGATATCCTTACTTGATATGAAAGAAGAGTGTTATATAGTGAATAGGTAAGCCACATAGAGTTCATGTAGATCATGACAGTCATAGGGCTTTTGGGAATTCATATTCTCTTGGGGCTTGTATTTTTGGTCCCAGTGTTGTAAAGTTACTCCCCCTTTGGTTTTAGACAGAATTGTTTTTCCTCAATATTTGAGGAAACCCAACCAAAGTCCCGCCAAACCATTGAATTCCTTGGCAGAATTGGCCCACACTGTTGACAAGAAATTTGTTCTAGCATATCCCATATATCACTCAGCTTCTTCTGTGCTGCCATGGGATGAAACACTGGTAAATTTGGATTACTTAACGGTCTGGTGCTGACTTTTTTTGAAAACAATTATAAACAACCAATCAAAAACAGTCATGTTGTTGTCTGCAAATTCAAAAATCCCAGTTGCAAATTCCCCTAAGGATTATTCTATAGGCACCAGTCAACCAGATGTAAGCTTGAAAATTAATTCAAAACTCTCCAACCTCCATGCTTATGGGCAGCAAATTTTATCCCCCAGACAACCAGGTGGCTCCCCTGCTTCTGGTGGCCCTGTTGACTGAAATTTGGTCTTCAAAAGTGTAAGGCCTTGCCCAATATGGGAAAAGATTATAAAAAAAGGCATAAAGAGAAACTGGGTTTAAGTTGTGGAGATACAAAAAGGTAGGTACAGTTTGAAATAAAACCTTAAGAGAAACTGCTAAAAGTTTATAATGCATAAAGTGTGGAGACAAAGTCTGTAAAAATCCCAAAATCACTATGTAAGGAAGAGTGTTCACTAAATTTCTTGTAGTAACAAGTGGTATATCTATGTTGGGAAATTCACTGTGTGAATAATAATTTAAAAATCTATAGAAACTTTCTTTGAAATTAAGAAAATTTGTCAGTATTGCAGCAGTTTGCTAGCTGACCATCTCCATGAAGTTAGAGAAAATTGCTTTTAAGCTACTAGAACTAACCATGTTAATTTATAAAAAAGAATCTAAGAAATTTGTGCAAAACTAAAATGGTATTTTTAATTTTTTCTTTTGTAAAAAGGTAAAATATAACTTAAAAACTGAAATTTCTAAAAAAAATCCAGCAGATCAGGGGTTTTCAAAAATCAGAAGAAATTTTCAAGCAATTCTCTTTTTAAAATTTAAGATTATAAGGTAGTTTTCAAAGCTATGGCGCTAAGCAAAAAACTCAGATAAAAACAAAATAAACCTATCTGGAAGCAAAATTAAATCAGATATAAGCAAAACAGAAGCGAGCCTAAATATACTGTTAATCAACATAAATCTATTGGTTTTTAATTTCATTTGAATCCAAGTCAAGTTTTTTTGAATCTGAGTTATTTTCACTTACAGATGAGTTTTTTTGCTTGGCGCCATAGCTTTGAAAACTACTGTAAAAATAATTGAAATTTAACCTGTGACAAGGGGAAACTTAGAATTTTGGATTAAGCCTACTATTCATAGTACTATTTATTTATATAGAAATATTGAGTTTTGTTGCAACTGCAACATAAAAAAGAAAAGTAGAGCATTGTTGAAACAGCAGGCTTGACCTGCCAGCAAGGTTCCAAGTAAGCAGGTTTGTGACCTGTGATCCAATTATCCAGCCACTTGAAGCCAAGTTAGGAAGTTGACTCAAATTTCCAAATATAACATGAACAGAAGCTGATCCCCTACAGTGGATACCTTGTTTTGGTGCTTGACTCATTACAAGGATCAAGCCACCCCCCTCACTGTCCCATTGTGTGATCAACACTATCATGTTCCTACTATCTACAATTCACAGTGACTATATAATACATATCTCTCAATAAAGAATACTGTAAATTCAGAACCTGAATGTAAAAATGCGGGATTGTCAAATCCTTGGTCCAAATTTCAAATCACTTTTGTGGGCAACTCAGCTGAGTGAAAAATAAAATATTTAATAAAATCAACCATTTATTTTGATTTTTTTTGTTTATTTAAATTGGCAAATTTCAAATCTCTTGAGCAGATAACTCAACTAACAAAAGACAAAACTCAGCAAACAAATGTGGGATACATGAATTGGAAATGTGGGATTCCAATGTACAATTTGAGATTTCCTGTATTTCAATTGAATCATAGACATCATGTAAAAATTAACGGATCTGAAATTGTGGGATTGTCAAATCCAAGAACCAAGTTTCAAATCATAATTGCAGTGAATTTGAAATAAATATAATTTATGGGTGTCTCAAAAAGAATGTTAAAGGATCTAGAGTGAATTTGTGCTGATTCTTTTAGGAATCATAGGCATTCTCAAAAATCACCCTATTCCATTTTAGGACGGCTAAAATTTAGATGCTTGGTTACAGTAGATTTTAAAAAACGCTAACAATAAAGTAGAATTATATATTACAATCTATCTTATCATGTTGTCTTTCCTTTGGTGTGTTGATAATGTGCTTGCAATTATCAACACACCAAAGGAAAGACAACTTGATAAGATAGATTGTAATATATAATTCTACTTTATTATTAGCGTTTTTAAAATCTACTGTAATCAAGTATCCTTAGTAGCAATACATGAATACATAGTTAGTAAACTAATGGTTTATCTTTTCCTCTCCTTTCTTCCTTGAAAATAAGTTTTATGGCCCCTGGCTACGCCGGGGGCCAAAAAACTTTTAAAAAAATTCTGCATCATCAGGAGGGTAGCTCATATATCATTATATGGTTTTATGGTTGCTACATTAGTGATTTAAAGTGCAGAATATTACATCATTTCCAGTTTAGACAATTTTTCATTTCACTTAATTTCATGTCTAAACATGGCTGTTGAGATTGGATTTTTCATTTGATTTTAGCTGTGGTGGAGTTTCTTGATTTGGGTTGGTGTTTCCTAGTGTGCTTACTGTACATTGAATTTGGATTCCAGTTCCCGCAATTAATATTTGAGTTTACTAGTGGCATTCAAAAGTGATTTGAAATTTGGTTCTTGGATTTGGCAATCCCGCAATTCCAAAAAACATAGTAAACTTAATGAAAATGGTTGATGGATTTGAACGCTTCAAATCTGATTCCAGTTAATTCATTTTGTCCATTGGAAATATGCAGTTTGACTTGAACTTTGCAAAGTGTCTATGAGTTCCTGCATTTTTAAAAATTCAAATAAATACTCAAAAAAATCAATTTAATTAAAAAAGGCTATCCTGCAAAAGTGATTTGAAATTTGGACCAAGGATTTGACAATCCTGCATTTTTATGTTCAGGTTCTGAATTTACAGTATTATCTAGTTTCCAAATATTTTCCCCTTGTAACTTTGCTAAAACAGCACAGTTACAACAGCATAGGAGTTTGTTTGAGTTGTTGAAACCATAGCAGACTGCTGTAACAGTATAGAAACATAGGAGTAAGTTGATGTTACACTTAGTGAGTGTAACAGCCTATGACAATTACACTAAAGCAAAAGCAAGCAAAAAAAGGTAGTTGAGTTTTAAAATCAACTACCTATTATTTAAAATTAATTTAAATCCTTAATAAAGTACTAAAGGAATTAAAGTAAATTAAAAGTTGATTAAAATCAAACCCAAAGCACAACAAAAAGATGGGCAGCCCCATTTTGGGTCCCTGTTTGTCTATTATTTCAATAAATTTTAAGCTTATAAAAACAAAATAGTTTAATTTTGGGCTCTTATTTTGAGATCTTTATCTAAAAACTATTAGTAAAAAATCTTACTTTTGCTTACCCCAGATCTCCTCCTCTGACAGTGTTGGTTCCTATGTCTTTCCTAAAGTTAATGTTAGTGTTAATATATTTAATTTACCTGCTTTGCTTAAAATCAAACTCAAACTGAAGTTTTATCTTAAAAATCTATATATTATCTATTTTAAGTTTAAAAACTTAAAATTTTTCTTGCTTCTGCACTCAAAATTGGATATGTCAACATTAAAGTCTCCCCCTGTGTCTGGCAGCCACCCAAGTCCTCCAAAAGTCTCCCAAGGCCAAATTCTCTTGTGAATACCCCTGGTTCACTGGTTTTCTCCTGTTTGGACCCTGTCAGGAATTTGCTGTTGACTTTGCCTTACCTTAGTGAAATGGCTAGTGAGCAGATAAACCAAAACCTTTATAAAATGATGGCCTGTCAAGTCATCAATAAAAGAAGCTTCTGATATATTGCAGTCAAGACTAATTGATCTTAAAAGCTTTTGAAAAAATGGATTCAGGTCAATAGATACAAGGCCAACCAGGAGCATCCTAGGCCATCAATTAAGGTTGAATCCTGATTGACCAGAGTTATTCCAGAATACCTTAGCTACCTGCCGGGTTAGCAGTAAAATAGGTTTGATAACAAGGCACTAAGAAGATGATGAGATTCCCCAAGAATAAAGAGGATTGGGATCAATTTGCACTGACAAACTGCCAGTGCCACTGCAAATTCCTGCTGTGAAAGGTTGCCAGACAACCTGATTATTAATGCACTATAAATAGAGCAATTAATTGGTGCCGCCACTGCTGTCATGCCAATGAATGATCCATAGCTATGAAGTAAATAGTACCCAGCACAGGGTACTATTTTTGAATCACATGCCATTGCATGGATGCCTGACTCTGGGGGTTGATGCCGGCAGTCTGGGGATGGAAAGACTGGCCAAGCAAGAGTTAGAAGCATCAGATGAATTATCCTGGAAAGAGGATACAAGCTCTATTAAAACCCTTCCATTGAACTAATGGAAGAGAGACAAAAATAAGATATCCCTACTGTAGAACATTTTTGAAGTAGAAGATAAATCCAAGTTCAAAGACCCTTGTCAGTACTCAAAGACCTTAGAAAGCTGCCAGCTAGAGATCCACTTGTATATTGCCTTCTTTGGACATCACTTGTTGTCACCCTGTAAAGGATCAAATAGAAGCCATAGATAACGCTTTTTTTCATACAAGCATTCCATTCCACAGAATGGCCAAGATTACACATATTCTTAATAAATCAAAAAATGATCAGACCAACAGATCCAATGGCAAAAACAAAAGTTTGGACACAGCTGATATGTTTATATTTTTAGCAATATATGAGTTAATTGTGGTCATTTCCTAAAACAATTTAATATTTTTCTATTTGCCTAGGTTCAATTTCTCTAGCATATTTATCCTTTTAATCTGTAGCTATAAGCTTAGAAATAAAAGTCATCTCAATTTTAACTTTATTCTAAAAATCAATGATACTTTTAACCTTTTAGGGCTTTACTTTTTGGTAAGTAAATAACAAAAGAGCTTTTAAGATAGAGATCTTTATAATAATAAGGCAAATACAAAAAAATAAAAGGATCTGTCAGGATACCAAGAGTACCATGGAGCTCCAGCAGGTGAGGGAGGAGTTGAAGCAGGTACTGGAATGGCCCACCAGATGATGGGACCTAACTTTAACTGGTAGGAAAAGACTTTAACAGCCACAGCCCAGGGCCCAGCTGCTGGCAAGGCAGAGTTGATCAATCCTGTGAGCGCCAGGTAAAGCACTTGCAGGAATTGACTACTCTGGTCAGCGGCATTAGAAGTGGGTGGGGTTGAGATGGGCGGTTTGGGTGTCTGGGGTGGTTCCGTGGGGACCAGGTAGGCAGCAGGATTGTTGTATTTCCTGTTGAAGATCAAATTGTAAATGATGATTGCTTTGCTGTCACAGACAATTTGGTAGGGTTCCTTGGGAGCGTTTGGGCGGGTGTACCACTGCAAGTCTTCCCAGGTCCAGGGTTTGTGATCAGGATTTAGGGGATACTCAGTGAAATGCACAGGGCCAAATGGAGCATTGGATGGACAGTAGTAGTCAAAGGCTTTGGTTTTGTCAACTGGAGTCTGGATATATATCCTAGTGGATGGGTACTGACAATTTGATGTATGCAGATGGAAGAGTATCAAAAATATGTATGGAAACAGATTGGTGAACCAAAGGTTCATAACAACTTTATTTGGTAAGGATTATGATACAGAACTTTTTCAGGTGCTTCTGATTTATATACTTACTCACATACAAGTGCCTCTGGGCATTCTTCTGGTGCTATTAGTGTGGCAAGGCTTGGCATCACAGGTTCTGTTGTTTGGCTGGCTGCTTCATGGTTATTTTTGGGGTTTTCAGGAACAGTTGTTTGGCTTGTTGGGGGCCCATCTTGGCCTGACTGGTCATTGGTTCTGGCAGGTTTGACTACTGGGGTCATGGGGGGTTTCCCAATTTGATTGCCATTTTGGGACTGGCTTGACAGGAATTCTTGAGGTAAAAGAACTTGATTAAAAAAGGGGTTCCCAATTGGGAACCCCAAATTAATCAATGGAGGATGGGCTTGAATTGGGTTTACTGGGCAGCTAAAATTAGCCTGCCCAGGCCCAGCCAAACCCACCAAGGCTTGGGCATAGCTTTTGGGGCCCATAACGGGCCCCACAGCTGCCACCAGGGCAGGAATAGTTCCTGCACCTGGGTTTTTGCTTTTCAAAGCAAACCCAGGTGCAGGCAAATCTCCCCGCCCACTAGCCCTGCCTGGCAGCTAGGAGCAGGTTTGATTCCTGACCAGGGCTTAAAACTTGTTACTTTTGTAACAGGATCTATTAAAATACTCTTTTTATTTAAGCAGCTAAGTTTTTCTAGATCTTTTAAAGTTGTAAAGTTAATTTTTTTTGAAATTGTGCTAGTTGGATCAAAATGCTGAAAAATGTTACCAAAAACTTTATTTCAACTCTATAAATAAAATAATCTAAGCATATGACTTTCTTAAATCATTTAACAGTCCCTGAAAGATAATAATATGTAGTTTTTGGCAGTGAAACTTTGCAAAGGAGACAAAAAGTAAAATTTAATATTAATAAATACAAAAAAAATAAAGTTAATAGATAATTTTAAGTAAGTGAAATGTTTTTATTTAATGTTTATATAAATTATGTAAAGAAGAATATCTTTTTAAGTGATAATTGGATCAAAAATGATTGAAAAATAGTAGATATCTTAAGACTAAAAAACTTACCTTACCTAATATCTGCTTAAAGCCAAAATTTTGAGGTGTGAATTTAGGTTAGTAAATTTGAAAGAAAAAACTTACCCTGCCCATGAGCAGCTTAAGGATGAAAACTAAGATTTGGTAGTTGGCAAAAAGTTCTCACTAAACCCCAAGATCTGCTGTGGTAAAAGCTGGGCACTTTTTAAAAAATGTTAGTAATTAGTGTCAAGTATATACTTCTGGGAAGTATAATAAACGAGATAAAGGGGAAAATTAAGAAGAGAATGATACTTTATTGGATATGAGTTTAGAGTATTATATAGTATTATGAGAAGCCACATGTTGTTCATGTACATCATGGCAGTCATGGGGCTCATCCAAGCAATGTTTCTCTTAAGTCACAAGGCTTGTTCAAGTTGTGTTCTGCTTAGGATCCTGAATGTTTGATTCCTGTGATAAATGACTGAATTATAGTAGTGCCACTGACTTAATAATTAGTTGGGAAATCATTCATTGAGTCACTTGGAGAATTAATTTCCTGAGAGGGAGTAATTAAAGATGTTGCAACATCTCCCCCTGAGGTACTGGAACACAGAACTTTAGGAATTTTCTTATGAGTGTTGGGGATACAGTCTTGGTATTGATCCAGTTTGGTGTTGGGTACAGGGAGCCTGGAATTGTGTTGGGCTGTTCTTGTTTTACACAGGCAGAGGTGGTTGTGGTGCATGTGCTTTAGTTTGGTTTAAGTGCCAATTCCCTTGACAAGGTAGGTATTGTTGGGCTTGACCTTTATGACAATGCCTGGCCCTTGTAACCCTGGATTCAATTTGTGGTGATTGTGATTGACAACCCAAATCTTGTGCCCTACTTGGAATCTTTCCTGTTGTAATGGGATTGCCTTTCTTGGCTCTTTTCTTTTCCATATCTACTTTGTCCCTTCTAGCACGCTGCACATGTGGATTGCTCTTGTTTGGTACTTTCTTGGGTAGAGGTAAATGTGGTCCTGCAGTAGTACTGACAAGGCGGGCTTTTGCCTGTGTTGCAGTTGACTTGTGTTCTGAATACCATGAGTGCTGTAGGTAATGTGTCAACCCAGGCCTTTGGATTGTTAGCAGATGACTTACTGAGGGCTTCTACTAGTGAGCTGTTTAGTTGTTCTACTCTTCCATTTGATTGTGGGTGATAGGGGCTGACAGTGATGTGCTTTATTCCATTTTTGGCAAGGTAAATATTGGTGTCAATAGTCTTAAGTTTGGTACCTCCATCTGTTATTAGGAGGTCAGGCTTACCAAACTTAGCTATGATTTCTTTCCCAATGAATTGTCTCACATTGTTGCCCTTGTGCTCTTTAGTGGCTTGCACCACAGGTATCTGGTTGCATAGTTGATAGCTGTGATGATGTACGTTTTGCCCTTGTTTTTGCCTGGCATTGGTCCCACAATATCCAATGACCACACCTTAAAGGGTTGTGTGATTAATACTGGTAGTACTGATTTGGGTGGTGCCTTGGATTGCGCGTACTTTTCCCGGACTTTGTATTGTTCCAGTACTTCCTTGATTTCATCTAGCATATTGGGTCACTAGTAGCACGTCTTGAGGTACTTGTATAAGTTCCTACTACGGGTGTGGCCCAGATCTCTGTGGTATCAGAGTATTGTGTCAATCTTTTGCGTTGACAGGACATAAGGTATGATGTCACCACTTGGAAGTATTTGATGCAGGGTACCATATACGTTTTTGAACAGATGTTTGTTCTTAAGGACTTTCTCTTAGATGTCCATTGGTGTGCCAGGTGGTAAGCCTTCCTTGAGATTCCCCATGATAATCATGGGCCAGTCAGGGTCCCCATCAGTGCATAGGACATGTTTACTGTATAGCCTTGAAAGGGTGTCTGCGGTAAGCATTTCCTTGCCTGGTTTGTATTCAATTTGTGTTGGATATATCTGTATGAGACTCCTCCACTTGGCTTGTCTTCTTAATAGATGTTGTTGTGTCTTGAAGAACACTAGTGACTTGTGATTGGTGAGGACTGTGAATGTTTGGGCTCCTTCCAGATAGCATTGCCATTTCATGAGACAGTGCATGATAGCTACCAGTTATTTGTCATGTATGGGATATCTTTTCTCATCATCAGACAATTTCCTTGATTCATATGCTACAGGGAGGAAGTCCTTTTATGTAGTTTGAATTTGGTGTACTCCTCCTATTGCGTAGTCAGACGCGTCAGTTTCTAACTTGTATATTCCCTCACAATTTGGATACTGGAGTATAGGGGTGGTGACCATGTGCTCTTTTAGTTGTCAGAAATATTGGTCTCTTAGCAGGGTCCATACAAATTTGGTTGTCTTGCCTGTGACCACAGACAGGGGAGAAGTTAAGGCACCACATTCAGGGATAAACCTTCTGACATAGGCTACCATACCTAGGAATATGCGGAGTTCACTCTTGTTCTGTGATGCTGGAATGTTGGTTATGACATGTATCTTCTCTGGGTCTGTTTTGATTCCATCCTTGCTGATAATGTGACCAAGGAATGGTATTTTGGACAATAATAAGTTGCATGTTGGAGGTTTGGCAATAAGTTGATTTTCTTTGAGGGCGCAGAGGACTAGACAGACATCTTCCCAGTGCTGTGTTACTGTTGGACTGTATATGATTATGCTGTCTAGGTAGATGATTACTCTTTTTCTGATGTGTTCCTTGAAAACCTTGTTCATGAAGGTCACAAAGGTACTGGGGGCGTTTGTCATACCAAAATTGAGAACCACACATTCAAAGGACCCATATTTGGTTCTGAATGCTGTCTTTGTTATATCTTCTGGTTTCATGCAAATTTGGTGATATCCTGCTGTCAAGTCAATCTTTGTGAAGAATTTGGAACCCCCAGGGAGTCAAAAAGATCATTGATCAGGGGCAGGGTATACCTGTTCTTAATTGTGACTTTTTTGAGCGCCCTGTAGTCTGTGACCAGGCAGAGTCCTCCATCTTTATTTTCCACAAAGAAGACAGCGGCACCAAAAGGTGACTTCAAGGGTCTAATGAGGCCTTTTTCAAGGGCTTTGTCTAGATAGGCTTTCAGAGCATTGTCCTCTTGGGGTGTTAGACAATAAATAGGTTGTGCCTTTGTTACACTTCCCTTGAGGTTGATCTCATTTTTTATGCCACAGTTGGGTGGTAACCCTGGTAGTGTTTCCTAGAAAACAGAAGGGAATTACTTGACAAGCTGATCTCGGATATAGTCCTGTTCACATCTGGATTCTGTATTATTAAAACAGATCATATCATACATGCAGGTGTTCCAATTGATTTTTCTAGGGTCTTTTCCTCCTCTGTTTCCATGATTTTCATAAATACATGGTCCTTAATGAGTGTATCAAGATGAGTTGGGTAAACATGGTGATACACCTTGCCTCTTAATAAACTTGGTTTTTTAAAAAAAATGATGATACACCTTGCCTTGTTGTATGGTGAGGGTAGCACTATCCCAGTTGATATGAGGTTTGGTCTTCCTCATCTAATCCAAGACAAGTATAACATCATACTTGGGGATTGGTATGACAGGGTCACTAAGCGTAGTCTGCATGTCTCCTATTTGGGTGCGGAAGGGCTTTGCTTCCTTGATGACTGGTGTGTTCCTATTATCTGCCATAATAACTCTCTTGATATTAATTTGGACCATGGGTAGTTTCATGAGTTTGGAAAAAATTTCATTGAGAAGGGATTTGTCTGCTCCAGTGTCAAATAGTACTGTGTCTTGATATCTGCAAAAGTGGAAAGGATAAGTGGGGAGTTTATTTCCAGTTTGGGCGGCAAACAGTAGAGGATTGCTGGAGGATACTTGGATCATGGTGATTGAGTCCATGTCCTGGTCCCTGTACAAACCTTGTAAAGTGGGGGAGGGTGGTTTGCCTAAGCACTCCCCTGAGTTTTTCCCTCCTTGTTGATGTCTTCAGTGCTTGCTTGGTTAGCTTGAGCAGTGTGATTCCCGTTTCAAAGATGGGTGTTGTTGGCTTGGTTGTTCTGCTTTTTGGGTCAAGGGTCCTTCTTTGCTGTTGGACTCTCTTTTTGTTTATTTGTTGTTTGTAAGTTGTCAGACTTTTTTGCCACGTGTTTTCTTTCCAAGAATGCATCCTGGAGGTTCTTGCAGCAGGTCATGTCAAACTGACGTCTAATATGTGTGGGAAGACCATTGTAGAAGTCTAGTTGTGGCCCAGATTAATCAAAGTCAATGGTGTTGGGAGCTTGGTCATGTAGGTTTTCATACACTGCAATGTACTCCTCAATTGTTCCAGTCATTTTGAAAGTTCTGAGCTCTGGCATAATTACTACGTTGTAATCTTTCATGGAGAATCTTTTGAGGAAGGCGTCTTTGAACATATCCCAGTCTTCACTGTGATTAGGATGTTGTTTGAGTCATTTGCTTACAAAGTGTGAGGCAGCCCCAGTGACACAGAGGGATATCTCACTGGCCCAGAGTCTGCGGGGGTAGCCCACTTGTGTAAACTTGCTTTGAGTGCTTTGAATTCAGAGATTGGCATTCTCCTGATGTAATCCTTCAAACATCCCATTCTCTGCTGAGTGTAGACGTTGAAACACAATGTTGGGTATCTCAGTTGTCTGCAAGGTTGGAGTTGGTGGCAGGTTCAGGAGTTTACAGGTGTTGAGGAGACTATACTGTTTGGTAGGGACAAGGACGTCTTTAAAGACAACAAACCCTGTATAGACTTTCTGTCCTTCTTCATAGTCTCTCCAACCTGCAGGAAGTGCCATTTGCTGGATTCTTTTCTTTAGAGGAATTTTTCCTTAAATTTGTGTTGATGTGGATACCCTACTTGTACTACTAATGTCAATTATATACTTCTGGGAAGTATAATAAACAAGATAAAGGGGAAAATTAAGAAGAGAATAATACTTTATTGGATATGAGTTTAGAGTATTATATAGTATTATGAGAAGCCACATGTTGTTCATGTACATCATGGCAGTCATGGGGCTTATCCAAGCAATATTCCTCTTAAGTCACTAGGCTTGTTCAAGTTTTGTTCTGCTTAGGATCCTGAATGTTTGATTCCTGTGATAGATGACTGAATGATAGTAGTGCCACTGACTTAATAATTAGTTGGGAAATCATTCATTGAGTCACTTGGGGAATTAATTTCTCAAGAGGGAGTAATCAAATATGTTGCAATATTAGCAAAATTGACTTACCTAGACCAAGATCTGCTTCAGGGAAAAAAGCCTAATTTTTTAAATCTATGTTGGAAAATCATTAAAAATAAAACTTACCAACCCCAAGATCTGCTGTGGACCAAGTCCAACTAAAAGGATTTGAAGGTTATTAGTTTATTAGAAATGCTTACCTGCTGAAATTCATCTTTGTTTAAAAAAGATTAGTTGATCAAAACAATACTTACTAAACCAAGATCTACTTCAGGGGAAAAATCTTTTTTTTAATCTAGGTTAGTTAATCTAGTAAAAAGGCTTACCTAACATTGCTTTGCTTTGGGGCAAAGCTCCTTTAAAAAAGAAATGAAGTTAGTGTTTAAATGTAATGATGAAATGCTTATTTGAAATCAGCTTTGATTTGAATCTCCAAATGATTTAGTTTTTACCTTCTAGTTACCTCTATAATTAAAATTAGCTTCAAATTTTCAAAATTATGTTTACCTTCAATATCTTTGATCTATTATGCTTCAAACATTTAGAATAGTGCATATTTTGAAGCTTACCTTTTGAGTTTGAAATGAATCTATATTATTTAGAAGTGAAAAGTTAGCATTGTATCTGACTAAAGTTTAACTTTCTTAGGTGCTTCTAATTGTATCTTCTTGGCAAAGAAATAGATGGGATCAACCAATCATAATTGATGAAGTCATTTATAGCTCCAATGATTATCAGTAAGTTTCAAATAAGAAATTTTAACGCCTTACCTTAATATCAAACCATATTAATTTACATCTATTAAATAGATACTCTACTTAAATTTAAACTGCCACAGGTAGGGATGCCGTGAGACACTTCAAAGTGTCCAACAACCACTTCCAGCAGCAGCATTGGCCATCAAAACAAACTAATTAATAGGCACAATTGTTTTTGTTGTCAGCCATTGTCAGACTTAAAAATAGGTAAGTTCTTCCAAGTCAAAACATATAAAAAATAATTTCCTCAGTGACTTGAGTGGTTATATATGATTCAATAAGTCATCTGGCCCAGATGGTGTCCCCCGCTTGACACCTTGCTTGAGCCACCCAAAGATTTCCTTGATTGGATTCAGGAATGAGAAATAGGTGGGGATGTATAAAAGGTGTAAAGGCGCTGTAGCCAATTGCTGGGAGCCAATTTCTACACCAGACTCAATTACCTGGAACTCATTTAGAATTTTTTCCACCTTTTGGAGCTCAAATTGTCCAACACACTGATATTGGTGAACCCTGAACTAGTGACTTGTAGGTAATCCTGAACCAATTGGAGAAATTCAAGAAATGTCCCACTATTATGCAAACTCTTGATCATTTGATACAGCTTGATGCCAAGGGGACCAAGAAGAGCTACCATTGAGTATGCAACAGAACAGATAGCCACATGTTGGGTTATGCCATCTTTTTCACCTTTAGGCACATAGCTGTAGCCATTGCGCATGAACAACACAAAGGAAATTTTGACACTGTAATATAATTTTACTGTGTCCTTGTCTTTAAGTGCAGTATATAACTTGGCATATTTCTAATGGGTCTCAATGTTTATTGGGCTATTATAATTGTACAGGAATGCCTTGAGTTTTCCTCCAAGAAAACCTCAGTCCTCTGACCACACAATAATAAAATGGAGCCAAGGTCTTTACTAAAAAATTTATTTGATCATGGACTGAATATTTTCCAGTTCAAGATGACAGTTTTGGTTGATTCACTGACTGATGGCCCATTTGTGCTCCTTGACCAATAGGTTTGGCTTGCACTGGGACTTCTCTAAAAGGATAACAGTACCTGTTTTCAGGAACATACTATAAAGGCTATGTGTAGATTTTGCTGAAATACCAAAAATTGCGGAAGCCTTCTTGTAGTCCTGTGTCTCCGTGATGAGCCTGATAAAGGTCTCACAGGTAGAGTTGGGGATGATGTGATACTTGGGCTTTTTGGTGTTGGGAAGTGGATCCACAGGCTCATCCATGACATAGGACATAGGCACTTGACTTCAGAACGCGGCAACCTTATTAAGCACTTTCTGCCCTTTAGTTGTTTGGAAATAATGTGGCTCTTTGTCATCATCTTGCCCTTTGCTATTGTCAGGAATATTCCTGACAACACTGGCGTTCATGAAGTTGCTCTGAGCACACTGCAGGATAACAAAAAAAACAAAAAGGGTAGCAGTTCCCCCTTATTGGGGAAACTGCTGCGGAAAGCCAAGATTTACAAACAGGAATTAAAAATAAATTTTTTAATTTAGACGGGTTTTATACCCCATCCGTGGGCCGCATGCTGGGCCTGGCGGCTTGTCCGTGCACGCCTGCCACCCGCCAGCCCCCGCCAGCCAGCCAGCCAGCCCCCCACCCGCTGAATGGGGAAATTGCCAAAGGGAGAAACCCAAAAAGGCAATTTCCCCAAACCCAAATGGAGGGGGAACTGGTGCCCAAATTTGGAATCTACCAAATTGGGAGGGGGTTGACAAGCAGTCCAGCATTACAAATAATGCATCAACTGCAAAAGCTGAATTGAAATGCATTACTGTGCCTGAAGATGCTCCAATCCCATGCCATGCCAATGATAACAATTCATTGCTTGCAAAACCACTCCAATCCCACTCCTAAAAGGAAATTCCAGACAACACCAAGTGTTTGGGGTCCCCTGTCCAATGCTTTGTACTATTCATGCCCCACTAAGGATGACAGTATATAATAAATCTCAATCACTTGATGGTAGTTTGTGCTATCATTGAGTGAAATTACCCCTCAATAGTATCACATAAATCAATACCCAAGAAACTTTTACACAACAGAAAGTTAAAGACGCTAAGCTTTGTATGCCCTTTCCCAGGACTAGAAGATGAACCACTTAATCTTCTCTGCTGTCCTCACAGTCTGCCTCAGGATTGGGGGCCACCAACACTCTCATCAGCATGGGCCGTACAACAAACCGCCCAACAAGTACTTCTACGAGGAGTCAGCGCAGCTCAACTCCTTTGAGACGTACTCCTGGCCCACGCTGGTGTTGCCCTGCTCCACCCAGCACGTAGCAATCTATTCCTTTGTCTTCTATGTGCTTACATACTTTGCTGGTAATTTCGGACAATTTAACGTACATGCCAAAGTCTTTAGATGGATGATGACGGTCTATCCCATCTTGACAGCACTTACAGGATTCCAAGTCTCTAACTTGGTACCTTACCTAGCTAAAGTACTCCCTCATTTTATGGGGCTTTACAGCTATCACTTACGTAAGGCTTGTACATGGTGTCAAGGACTGGCTTCACCTTCCCCATGATAGTAGTCATAACACCATTACTGTAGTATACAGGGCCGTATACATAAGACACCCTCTCAGTGGTGATGTCATTTACTGTTTTGGTGGTGATGACCTTGGTGTATTTTCTGGTTGGCTTCTGGACTCTGGGATTTATGCTCTGTGCCCTTGCACCCTGTGAAACCTGAACTGGTTATGTCAGTGCAACCTCACTATTGAACTCTTCTCTCCAGTCTCCTTCCTGAGTAGGCACTTGTGTTGCACTAACTATATTTTTTGACCCACAAGGGCTTCCATATCTGTGGCATACTCCTTTGGCTCCTTGGCTCTGTTGTTGGGATACATCCATTTTGGTATAAAATTAAAATTAAAATTAAAATCAGTTTATCTATATATTTTATTTATTGTAATCATATATAACCGCTCAAGTTGTAGGAGAAATTATTTACATATGTTTTAGTTGGAAGAAATTATCTATTTTTAAGTCCAATAGTGGCTGACAACAAATACAAAGTGCTTAAATTTCAGTTAGGTTTGCTGGATAATGCTGCCGCTTGAAGGGTTTGTTAGACACTTTGAAGTGTCTCACGGCATCCCTACCTGTGGAAGTGTTAATAAAAGTGAAAAAATATATAAATGGACTTAATTTAGTCCTGTTTGCCTAAAAGGTAAGAGAGTCAAAAATGATATAAAACTTTACTAATAATGATTGGAGCTTAGAATGCTTTCATCAACTATTATTGGTCAATCCCATCTATTTCTCTACCAAACAGATAGGATTAGATTTACTAAGCCAAAGTAAGCCTTCACTAAACACAATATTAACTTTTTCACTTTAACTTCTATAGATTCACTTCAAATCAAAGGTAAGCTTCAAAATATACATATAATACTAACTGTTTTAAGCATAGTGGATCAAGGATATTAAAAGATAAGCTTAGTTTTAAAAGTTTCAAAGCTAACTTTGCTTTTTAAAGGTAATAATTTTAAAAAAAACTAATTCAATTCAAAATTCAAGTTGATTCTGCATTTCAGGTGGGCTTAAGATTAAATTCACTAACCTTCTTCAAATCTTTTTAGATGAGCTTGGTCCATAGCAGATATTGGGGTGGGTAATTCTTTTTTAGCAAATTAATTTTACTAACCTAGATTTAAGAACCAGATTTTTGCCCTGAAGTAGATTAAGACTTGATAAGTTATGTTTTGTTTCTCAAATCTTTTTTAAATTAAAGCTGCATATCATCAGTTAACCATTTCCTAATTAACTACTAACCTTCAATCCTTTTAGATAGACTTAGTCTACAGTAGATCTTAGGGTGGTAAGTTTTTTTTCACTAAATTACCAGCCTAGATTAAAAAAACCAGACATTTGCCCACAAGCAGATCTTGATTTAGGTAAGCCAATTTTTCTAAATTTACAAAACTTGATTAGGGACTCCCAGATTTTTATCCCAAAGCCAATCTTGGGCCAGGTAGGCTTTTTTTTTATAAATTACTAACCTTTTTTTTGAAAACCACACAAAATTTCCCCATGCAGCAGATCTTGGGGATGGTAAGTCATTTTTCACTAATTTTTACTAACCTTAATTTCAAGCCCCAGATTTCTGCCTACAGCAGATCCAGGGTTGGGTAAGTTTTTTCAGAATAAACAGATATTTTAACAAAAAAACTGTTTCTCCAATTTAGTTTTTTTGATCCAACTAGCTCTTTTTTACCCAAATTCAAAATTTTAATATTAAGGTAATCTCTTTGACTTCCTTTAAACTTTTATTATCTATATCTTTGAATATCAAGTTATATATTATTTTATATGATCAATAAATATTAAAAAGTATATTTTAAAGTTACTTAGTTTTAAGTTCTCAACCAAGTAATTATAATCTGCTTATTGAACTTTTAATTAATCTTCCTATTTTAATAATTATAGTTAAGTTTTGGCTAACTGTGAAAAAAAGTCCTGTCTCTCCTTAAAATCTTTTTCACCCAAATAGAACATTTATAATAATTTTAATTACCCTCATCTGCAAAACTCCAGCACCACATAAACTAATTAATATGTCATATATAATAGCTACTGTTGGGAATTTTGACCAAGCAATGATGCCAATTATGAAGGAGCTCACGGATTGGGATTGCTACAACCAAATCCATAAATTAGTAGTACAAAATACAATGACACTAATTATGACAGAGCTTGTGGGTATGAATTGCAACTACCAAATAACATAAATTGGTAGTATAAGCTACATGCAAATTGGATTAGCAGTAGTCTGCTGACCTAAGCCTAATACTAGCCAATGACAAGCGCCGCTGCAGCAATTAATGACACATGATTTGCTGCCACAGCACTTAATAAATACACAAAGCACCGCAGCGCCGCCTAGAACTTAGATTAAGTGCCAAGGCGCCAAACTACTTTTACGTCAAGCGCTGCTGCGCCAACTGAAAATTATTGCAAGCACCGCGGCGCTGCCTGGCAAATATTACAGGCGCCACCGCGCCGTCTTACCTTTACATTGAGCGCCAAGGCGCGGGGTTTGATTCCCCATAATCTTGGATTCCCTTAATTGTCACATTAATAAGCATTAAGCTGCAGTACACTAAGAAAGCAGGAAGTGATCCTGAAGTAACTAAATTATTCCACGCCAGCAAGGATCACCTGTGCTGGGTGAAGATGAAGATATTCTATTGGTTGACGTGCAAGAAGCGCCAAACCTAGATTAATAATTACCCAAATTAGGGGCGTGTTAGAATGTCCTAGAAGACATTGCTACCAGCCCAGAGATTACCCTGGTAGTAGGTATAAGAAGAATTAATCATTTACAATAAAATGAATCTTGAATCTTTGGAACCATATTTTTTATCCTTAATCTGGTTGACCTTTATCCTAATCCTTAAGTGCTTCTGCACAATCAGAAGCCATTGCTGGGCAATAATCATGGTCCTGCTCAATCCTGGCTCTTCTGCTACAATAATACTCATATCCTCACATATGACTGTATTCTGGCAAATGTCCTGTGCCCTCTAATCTCTAATAATTGTTGCACTGTAATGCAAAAAGCTTGACAGCTACTATAGACTGTTTAACTTTCTTTTGCTCTTAAAATTAGAGGGTTCCTCTTTTAAAAGACCACTATAAATAATTAATTTTCTGAGATAACAAAAATCTATAAGAGATTCATAAATAATCAAGTTTAGACCATATTATAGTAGTTTTATTTTATGATTTTACTAAAATAAAAGCAATATAACTTACCAGAGGGTACTGAACCCAACTAAATATATTAAAATGCAATCAAATTAAATGTTATGAAGCTGAAATAACATCAAATTTGATAACTAAAAAGATCTATAAAATCAGACACTATCTTATCAAAAATAGGAAATAATGATATCAAAAACCAGAGTACCACATATAATTTAACTTATATTTAAAAAGTAAATTAAGATCAATATGTTATCAATAAAATATGCATTCACCAACAAATAAAGACTAAATCTTAGTAAAAAAGTGTGCTGCAAAAAGAATATATTAAGCCTATAAACTACAAAATAAAGTTCAGGAACCAAAGAGATTTTAATAAAATGTACTTGATCTTTATTAATTTTGGGAATTATAATTTTCATTGGAGTTCAAAATATATACTGAAAATAAATAATCTAAAAGGGCTGCAGTTTCATTATGTGGATAAAAATTCAGTATTTTTCAAAGCTGTTGAGATAGGTAACCAAAACTAAGTGCTGAACACACAGAAGTTATTCACAAAAAATCTTAAGTGGGCTTATTTTATTGTAAAATGTATAAATTGTTGATTTTTATGTGAGAAAACTTGGTGTTATATATTTGGGTTTGTCTGTGTATCTCAAAATCTCTTAAAAGTACTTTAATTGATCTCCTTTCTCTTAAATGTCAAAAATAAGCATAACAAAAGTTATTGCCCTCTAATAAAGCCTTGATAATAGTATAATAGAGATTTACAAAGCATACACCCATACTTCTCTAATTAAAAGTAGCAATCATAATAAAGCTATCATTTTTATATTAAAAATTGCTTTAGATATCATTGAATCATCTTTTAACAAACAGAATAGTGAATAAATTTGAAAAAGATACTGAAATACCAAAAAGGTATTTCTGCTAGAGAAAAAGAAAAGAATAACAGTGTGAAGCTGTGAATAATAGAGCTGAGTTATCATAGCTTTTTTCTTTTGGTAGCCTGCTCACCGCTCAACTTTATACACTCATTGATTTCTGATGTTTTTTCATTAACAAATCTAAATAATTTTTACCAAGAAACCATAAGGAGGCTGCATCTTTTAACAGGTTTTTACTAGGTATGAGACCAGGAACGCATACTAGCAGGCTGAAATTACCCCTGGGGTTTCACTAAAAAGATTTATGATAAAGATCATTAAAAGCCAAAAAATTGGACCTCCAAAAAATATAACTTCAAACCCCTCTTTGATAATAGTTTTTACCAGCTATAACAGGAAACACATACCAGCAGGCTGCCGTAAAAGAGTGAAGCTGAGCGTAGCACAGCTTTGCTCTTTTGGCAGCCTGCCTGCACATCATTTCTTTTACCAGCTATAGACTAGAAGCACATACCAGCAGGCTGCCGTAAAAGAGTGAAGCTGAGCATAGCACAGCTTTGCTCTTTTGGCAGCCAGCCTGACACATCTTTTCTTTTACCAGCTATAGGCTAGAAATACATACCAGCAGACTGCCAGATACATCTTTCCTTTTACCAACTAGAGTTTTAAGAAAATAGTTTTAAAAGACCACTTATTTAAATAAACAAAATTGTGACTCAATTAGGATACCTGGACGCATACCTAGGCAGGATGCTGTAAAAGGGCAAAGCGGGCAAAGCTCAGCTTTGTTTTTTTGGCATCCTGCCTGCCACACCATGCTTGTTTTTATCTCTACATATATAGTAGCATGAAAGCTTGTAGTCACTACTGTTTATTTCATATTAGGCTTTATATTTCTATATTAATTATTTTTGTTTGTAAATGTGTACTGTTAATCATATGTTTGGATAAATTTGATCTTTTTACTAATTCTAATCCCAAAACAGACACTCAGAATATTTATTTCCTTTTTTATTCTTGATTTTATTCTTAATTAGGACAAACTGGTAACAGTATTATAGATTCATTGATTTGTTTTGATTTTTGTTATTTTTGTTATCATTTTCAGTT